>JAKNSD010000103.1:55366-161290 GCA_023525715.1 Cichorium intybus
TGAAGTAGTTTTGAAGTATCGGTTTTAAGCCGCTATGTAATCATCCATCGAACGGATCCCATCTTCTTTCCAATTGACCCAAACCGCTTCAATTGCAATTCTTGCCACCATCTACCTATCCACCGAACGACGCCTCCCTTAATAGTCTGGTAACTGTTCTTGATCGATTGATGTTTCAAAACTTTAGGATGTACAGCTAAATGAGAAGATCGGGCTGCAAATTGTAAGTGCCGACAATGTAATTTCTTGTGCATACTCTCTACATTTAGATATACTTTCAAATAATTATGTATTTTAAGTCATTTACTTCATATTTTCTTACCCAATAATAGCATTGTACTTTCTTTTTTTTCTTATGACATCTTGTTTTTTACAGTTTTTGGACAAGAATGTATGATGGGGTGAACATAACACAAGTTGCATTTTCATGAACCTGATATGGCATGGAGACATGGAGTAAAGCACATGAAGGGATTCTTGGCTACTTGACAGAATTTTGCCTTATCTTTTGTAACATGGATGATTATATATTGTATACAATACCTGCCAAATACTTTGACAATTTGATTTCTAGACTAGAACTCTGTTTGGTTAAATCTTTTCCCAAATTAACAACGGTTGACATTATTCTCAAGGAGATAAATAAAGTTGTAATAGCGATGTACTATAATATATTGTCCCGTCCTTATCAGTAATAGCAGCATACTTGGTTGTTTGTTATTTATGGCAACGTACTTAGAATTCCTTGCCTAAAATAGCAATACACTTGCGTTTCTTGAAAGATCGAGAACATTGGTAATGAATATATATATATATATATATATATATATATATATATATATATATATATATATATATATATATATATATATATATATATATATATATAATAACGTGCTCGATAATATGCTTAAATTTCAGTTTATTTTACAGTTTGCAGACTTTAAAAAACAAACAGTCTTCTCTTTGCAGACTGTAGACATTTGGTCCACCTCTTCTGCTACAGATGTCTGCAGATGTGGTCCGCAAACTGCAGACCTTTTACCTCTTAAAAAACAAACAGCACCTAAATAACAAACTCATACGTCTCTTAAGTTTACTTTGCACTCTTCATCCATCCCAACATATTATTCGCGAGAATGGCAGCCTCTTCACACAAACTAAGAAAATGCCGTTGCATCAAAGCCCTCTTTGATGCAGAAAGTGCAGTTATCAAACGTTCAATGCGCTCAAACACTGTCTGTATTTCCTGCAAAAATGCAATAATGGGATGAGTCTCTAATCTCCCTCTATATCTTATCCTAAGCTGTTCCATCATGGGACAAGTCTCTAGTTCTACAATTTCCCTCTCCTGAAGCAGTGCCATCATTTTCCTAAGGTTCCCTTGTAATTCCCATGCCCAGTGCATCTCAACTTGTGGCTTGCCATGTTCATCCATATGAGCCTTGTCAGTGTCGCTATTTGTATTTATTTTACAAAGATTAAGCAGCACCCTAAACATTTGCACAAGTACTTTTGCTGATCTAGTATCCCGCATAGCTGTAACCTCCTGCAGTGTTCACAAATTTCAAGTTTTTGTAACGTAAGTATTTAGTAACCTGTTCATATTACAATGTTGTGTATTTTGGTATGGTTATGCGCATTTCGTTTAGAAAACCACTTTACTGCATAAACTAGGAAATACCTCATGTGAGATCATTGGGAAGATGACACTTGGAGAAGTATCGTAGTTTTTTAGTTCACAAGAGGTAGTTTCTCTTTCTTGAGCCTGCACCTCCAAGTATACAGCTACATGCATATTTGGTATAAACTTTGATATCTTTGCATTAGCAAAGATACAAGCTTCATGTGGGGTTGATTCCATGGCTGAAGAAAGAGGCTGCAGAAACTATAACAAAACAAAATTACATTTGGATTATAATGTCGTCTTTATATTAAAATCAAAACATTCCTAAAATATCTAAATGTATTTATCATGGATAAAATCTATTTCGTATTCTAATCAGAATCATTGATTCTATCGATCCAACGCTCTAGAATCATTCGTTCGTATACGCACGCACACAAACACACACACACACACATAAAATTATTGAGGGTTATTTCATCTTCAAGCAGAGCAGCCAAATGCAAGCACTCTTGGTATACCTTCGACTGTGAAAAAAGACACTGCAGAAAATAATACAAAGAGGAAATTAGATATAGATTAATGGAAGAAGTGTGGAGATACCGAAAGAAAAAGAAAAATAATATTGTTTCGTTTTAATGTTATCTTATTGTACAAGAGTATTTGCGTTGTTGAGATTTAAAAATGAAGGACCAAATATACCTCAAGAATCCCCAAGTTAAGTGTAAGAAACTTGGCACTACGGAGCTGTTGAAGCAGTCGAACTATTGTACGAGCATCTGCTCTTTTTTTTGGATCGTACATAAAGAGGCGAACCTTCTCCAAAGAATGGAAACCATCTGGTGTAGAAGAAAAATGCCAAGGCTGAAAATTTCCCATGATCAAGGAAGTAAGCCCAGGTGCAGAAATCAGATGGTTTCCTTGGGACCTTTTAATTGTGAGATTCTTGAGTTGAGGTGTAACCACATTCACAACCTCCCACCGTTGCCGGGGTGTATATTCGAGTGTAAGATCAGAAAGTCGAGGATGACAGATATTAAAAACTCTCTTTCCATCCAATCCACACCTTTTTAAGGTGAGGTTTTTCAAGTTGGTGCACTTGGAGAAGAGACCAGTACTGTCTTTATCACTATCATTAGACAGTTTGACATGGTCAAGATGCAATGTCGTTAAAGCTGGGAGGTCCCACTTTGGTGTCGCAACAAAGGATTGTATCTGCATGCATTCAAACATATCCTCAGGCGGGCGTGTAACACTTAGTTGTTGGACTTTGTGAGAGAATGCGCAGTTGAAAATTCTTCCCACAGATTCATCATCCGTAACTCCTTTTCCAAGATCGAGATTCACGGAAGAAACTTGTATTTGATTATTGCGATGAAACAAAACATTAGAAATAAATTTGGAGATGCTGGACCAGCGATCGAGGTTTTCGAAATTCAGATAAGGCAATGAAATCCAGACATATCTCCATCTAGATGACAAAACACTCGTTTTGATAGCGTCTTTGATGCTAATATAACAAAAGATGTTATGAAGAACATCATCCGACAACCTGCTTAGTCTATCGCCTTCTACAGATCCAATTAGATCATTGTTACACATTCTTTTTGGCTCCATATATAATCCCTGCAATTGAATAGAAAGCAACAATCACGACATGCAAAACAAATTCTACTTTATTTATAGATAGAATATCAAACATCCCAAACTTGGATATCTTTTGTTGTCCATAACACTAAAAACAGAAAACCGGTTCAAATTATCCCCAAGCTATATGATTATAATCAGTAAAACAAGAATATGATAATTGGAATGACATATTATGTCGTATGAACCAACGTCCGGCTAGATTTTTAGTGGCAAATCCAAGATTTTTCTCCATTTGGGGCCTAGTTAATAATCAACAAGCAATAACAAAATTCTCATAACCAACTATATCAATAAAATTATGAGCATTGTTTTTAATTGTCAAAACGTAGGACCGAAGTTAACATGCGGTCACCTTTCACTATCTTTCAAGAATTAGTCAACTAATTCATTCCTCACAACACTATATAAATTAGGTTCACAATTCATTTATTTGATTTGCGAAACTAAAAAGAAAGAAACAAAAACAAAAACAAAAACAAATTAAACAAAGACTAGGTTATTATTTTTTATACTCACAACAGAATGAGGGATTGAGAGATAGAATCGATTTAGGGAAGACAAAGTCAGAAAGAAGACTTGATGTGTTGTGGACCGGCCTGTGTAGTGTCGTCTGTCGACGGCTCTTACATAAACATTGATCGAATTGCAGGGATGGAAGCGAAGTGTTAGGGAGTCTGTGCGTAACACCAATCTTGGGAGTTTATAGAAGAGTTCGCTTTGAATGAGTTTTATAGGGTTCCTGATGTTTTTTCTTTTTTGAAGGAAATAAATTTAAAAAGTCTTTAGCATGTACTAGAAGAGATATGCTGTAAAAACATATAAATAGTCATTATCTTGTCCTATTAAATCTTAGAAAGAAAAATATATATGCCTAGTCATAATTCTAACCTATTAAATCACCGGAAAAGAAAAAAAAAAAACCATAATTTTGGAAAGAATTACAGTATTACCATTTAAGATTGCGTGTTGCCTATTTTTTTATCTTCTTTTTATTTATATTTGAGGAAATGCGCTAATTGTTTATTTGGTCCTTATAAATTTTATTTTCCTAATTTAATGTATTATATTTATGGTTCCTATATTTTAACTATGAGTAATTTTAAATAAACTCTTTCTATATATGGCTTATCGCGGTAAGGAGAATGGGTTAGCACACCTTTTTAACGGTAGATCCTTCCAGTCAAATATGTGTCCTCCTTTTGCTTTCTAAACCAACTTCTTCATTCTTTTCTTGTTTACTTTCTCCCCTAGCCTTTCTAAACTTTTGTTATTTTACTGCAGATTGCAGTTGTCGTTGATAAGCTACTTCAATCGTTGACTCGGTTATTATTGCAATTTTATTTCTCTTCTTTGTGTGCGTTTTGTTCATACGTTGATTAAAACCTTAGGGGTTGTCGTCCAGTAAAAATCATAGGGTTTATTATTAGGAGGATTACATGTATATTGTCTGTCTTCGTCGACCAAATAAATGTGATTACCTTTGTCGACTAAAAAATATGATTACAACGACTTTAATCATGAAACATAATCAATGGAGAACCTAAATCATTGTGAATGAAAGATGCGTTTTTGGATTTACATAATAGACTTTCATAATGGTGTGAAAGTCATTAGATGTTAACACTTGTAATTTTTCTATAACCACATATGTCATCGGTTTCCATGGTCAAAGTAGGGGTGCAAATGAGCCGAGCCGGCTCGTGAGCTACCCGGGATCGGCTGGATAAAAGCTCGGCTCGAGACCGATTTTAAACGAGCCCGAACCGAGCCCGAGCTTAAATATAAGGCTCGTTTATTAAACGAGCCCGAGCCGAGCCTGTGTCACCAAGCTCGATTAGGCTCACGAGCCCTAAACGAGCCTATATATATATATATATATATATATATATATATATATATATATATATATATATATATATATATATATATATATATATATATATATATATATATATATATATATATATATATATATATATATATATATATATATATATATATATAATATAATATTATTATATTATATATATATATATATATATATATATATATATATATATATATATATATATATATATATATAATATTATATATATATATATATATATATATATATATATATATATATATATATATATATATATATATAATATAATATAATATTATTTATATATATATATATATATATATATATATATATATATATATATATATATATATATATATATATATATATATAATATAATATTATTTATATATATATATATATATATATATATATATATATAAATTAAAACGTAATTAATCATTAGAGTAAACGAGCTTCTTAACGAGCTCGAGCCGAGCTTAAGCTCGTTTAGGCTTGTAAAGAATTAAACGAGCCGAGCCCGAGCCCGAGCCGAGCCTGTATATTTCTTAACGAGCCCGAGCCGAGCTTGAGTTTATAAAGCTCGTAACGAGCCGAGCCCGAGCCGAGCCCTGTATATTTCTTAACGAGTCCGAGCCGAGCTTGGCCAGGCTCGGGCTCGAGCTCGGGCTCGGCTCGGCTCGTTTGCACCCCTGGGTCAAAGCGTCATATAATTCAAACATACAAACTAAAATAATTTTAAATATTTGGAGATTACTTAAAAAACAGCTCAGCATTACAATTTCAAAATCCAAATCGAATTGTTCATCTTCAACGTTCTTTATGTCCCATTATAGGAGGCGGTGGTTAGCACATCCTTTTAACTATGAGAAATCATATATCCTCCTATCTTTTCCAACTACTAATTCTTCTACCAATGTTAATTGATGACAAGTGTCACATTTAAAAACATCATTTAACATGGATAAGAGGATGAGCAAGGAAGAAAATATAGGATGAAATATGATTTCTCTTTAACTATAGATCCTTCTGGTCAAATATGTGTCATCGTTCTTGCTTAATAAACCAATTGCTTCGTTCTTTTCTTGTTTACTTTCTCCCATAGCCTTTCTACATTTCTGTTTTGCTGCAGATGGCATTTCTCGTTGATAAGATACTTCAATCGTTGACTCATATATTATTATAGTTTTATTTTCTTTCGTGTGTGCGTTTTGTTCATACGTTGATTAAAACCTTAGGGGTTGTCTTCAAGTAGAACCATAGGGTTTATTATTAGGATTACATGTATATTGTTCGCCTTCGTCGACCAAATAAATGTGATTACCTTTGTCGGCCAAAAAATATGATTTCGACAAATTTAATCATGAAACATAATCAATGAAGAACCTAAATCATTGTGAATGAAAGATGTGTTTTTGGATTTACATAATAGATTTTCATAATGGTGTGAAAGTTATTAGATGTTAACGGTTGTAATTTTTCTATAACCACATATGTCATCGATTTCCATCGTCAACGCGTCATATAATTCAAACATACAAATTAAATCAATTTAAATATTGGGAGATTACTAACATTACAATTTCAAAATCCAAATCAAATTGTTCATCTTCAACATTCTTTTTATGTAATATGGTAGATCTTCAATTTCAAAGGGAAAGTATCCTTTTTTTTTTCTAAACGGGAGAAAATAATATCGTAACAATTAGTTTGGTTGTCTTTAGATAAGAAGATGCAATAAAATATATGTAAGAGGGTGTTTAGAAGTGCTTATTTAACTCGCAAACACTTTTGGGAAAAAGTGCTTATTAGCTTTCGACTTTTCAAAAATGAGTTTTTAAAAAGTATTTGGATTAGTTTATGCGGTGGATAAATTTAATAAGTTGATAAGGAGTTTTTAAAAAGTATTTGACTTAGATTATAGATGGATTTTAGATGGAGTGAATTTTTATGGATGTAATGGTTTGTAATCATAGCTTGCTTTCTATGGTTTAGTTTTGATATGAAGTTGTAAGTACTTGTAAACCCCTAAGTCGTTTAAACATTTCAAAACTTATTTGTTTTGTTGGGACCAAGATTTTTAAAATATGACTTAATGTCATAAACAAAATAAGGTTTTTGAAATATGAGATTTTTCAACATTGAGTTTTATAAAATATTACACCATTTAAGGTGCACGAAAAATTGAGACGTTACAGGTTGGTATCAGATCCATAGGCTAAGAGAATTACGCGTCGACACTCGAACCTATGCTTAAATTGTGTGAGGCTTAAGTGAGAATATGGACTTAAGATAAAACCGTAAATAGAAAGCTAAGATGCGACTTAATATAGGTTGATGAACCTAAGAACTTAAGATAGGTTGATGAACCTAACATTCTAAGATAGGTTATAGACCTATAAGACTAGATATAGGTTGATGAACCTAAGAACTTAAGATAGGTTGATGAACCTAACATTCTAAGATATGTTGTAGACATATAGGACGATGAGACTGTTGAATCTAAGATAAGATTGGACTGTTAGGAAATTGTGTGTTTATTTTCCGTAATTGTTCACACTTATGAAAGTTTATACTTATGAACAGTAAGATTCCTTAATACATGTTAACAATGGTATGTATTTGAGAACCAGTGAACCAGTAGACCTAGTGGTGACGCCAGAATCAATTATATATAAGTGGTTATGATAATATGGACTCGTATTGTCATAATCACATTGTATGTATTTGAGATTGATAGAATCACAAAGGAATCATGGGAATCTGGTAAGGGACACAAGTAGAAAGTAGCAAAGAGGAGATAGAAAGTTCGAAAGACATAAGATTGTTATGTTTATGTAATAAGATCAAGTATGACTTAAATTATTAAAGGTAATATAATGGGTATGTACCATGTAGTTTAGAAACCAAAAATGGACAAATATGGCAACTGTTATGCCTTATGTAGGTTTATTAGCATTATAAGTATGCTTATCAGAATAAGATAAAGTATGAAGGAGAACACTTAAGGAATTATGATGAGTACATGTCACCCAAATGAAAATCATGAAACATTTAGTCACAAATGTAGACGGTAATAAATGTGACATCAATCCTTCTTAATTTTTAGATATTAATTCTTATTTATAAAAGTCTCATTGATGACTTCTTCCCAATTCCTTATAGAATTTTAGGTATTAATTTTTAAAGTTTGACAATTAATTTCTTCACTTTTGTCCCCAAATTTCCAATTTCACCCTCGGGCCTTCAAAACTAGTTTCCAAATAAAGTAACACTTCATTATGACTTAATAAGAGCTCTTAAAACATAAGTTTCCATATTTCTGACTTCTTTCACCATTTTTCCCTTGCATCACACAAGTAGCAAATTAGAACCTTACACTTTTCATTATTACATGTACTTATGTTTCATCGATTATCTCATATCAAGTTTTAAGTTGTCATAGTCCCCGCCACCTTAGCTCGATGACGTGGGCTACACCGCACCACATACGCGTTCCAGCGTCCAACGTCTCTACCCGTCTTCCTTGGCACGCGATGGAACGGTCATGAGGACCGTTGAGGTAGTCAATAGGGTTAAAAAATTAATTACCAAAAATACCATTTTTCACCTCTATAAATACCACACAATATTTACACATTATACACACGATTCTACCTATCAAATATTCTACACACTATTATCTCATCAAAATATTTTACACACCCCTCTCACAACAAATGGATAAATATCCAAACACCCCACACCCAACCAAAATATCGGCGATAATCCATTCCGACTATACACAACCCCGCTACAATTTAGTGAATATAATCTTAATTATTCTCCGAATTGTACATTCACTAGCTTACTCACTGGCTCACCACAACCATACCCACAACCACCAAACCAATACCCTCCATCATACCGATACCCACCACCTTACCAATGCCCACCATTTCCACAACACCCATTTCCTAAAACAACACCCGTTCAACCAATTCAATCACCACCAACACGATCTTTACAACAAAATTCGTCTGAATATGTCGTCTTGGAAAAGCAACCATCTGAACCAGCAAGGTGGAAGAAAAAAATCTTCGCATAAAATAACAACCGCCCAAAAAGATCCTAAAAATTGGACTCCAGATGAACAAGTTGTCTTGACAAGGGCTTGGATCGCAATTTCTGAGGATGCCCGCAAAGGAAATAGCCAAAGTTTTGGCAGCTTGTGGGAAAGGATTTTGGCCCATTTTCATGAAGCAATGGGTCGGAGTTTACCAAAATAACGACGTGTTAACCAGTAAATTGATAAAATTACGAGCGGCTTGTACCAAATTCAATGACATCTATAACAATTTGGTAAACGAACATCGTAACAGGGAAAGTCAATTTAACGTTTTTAATACCGCTTTAGATCAATTCGTTCGAGAGACCGGCAAACCTTTTGCGCACTTGAAAGCATGGGAAGTTTGTAAAAACGATCCAAAATGGGTTCTTATTCCATCGGCTTCCGGTTCGGGATCCAAACAGGCTAAGACCACGGAATTGTACGAGTATGTTTCTGACACTCAACACCCGATCAACCTCAACGAAAAAGTCGATGAATTTCCAGCGGAAAAACCACCTCCCCGCCCGATGGGCCACGATAAAGCAAAACGAGCCGCCTCTTCCTCGTCAACTAAAGGAAAACCCGCCGACAAAATGGATCTTTTGGTTGAACGATTTGACCGTCATGTCGAGATACAACAAGAAGATATGGCTTTAAGGCGCGAACAACAAGTGTATCACGATTGACAACTTCTATGCTCCTCAACGGACGGAGTAACCGGCCGGGACCTCGAGGCGATGAAGGAAACAATTCGAGAAAAATATTTAGATTAATTTTTTTTTATTTATCTTATGAAATGTTTTTAAATGTTTTTATTGTAATATTTTCTTAATTAATGTAATGTTTTTTTAATTTTAATGTAATGTTTTTTAAATTAATTTAATGTTTTATTTTAATTTAAAAAATATAAATTAAAAGATGACGTAGAAATTAAAATAAGTATTAGACCGTTGGAGGCACATAATGAATTCTCGTTTCTCAAATTCACATCAAACTTTCTTTCATTCAAAAATCTTGAATTTGATTTGTGTGTTTTCAAGAAAATAAGCATGGTGGATACCTCAAAGTGGAGAGATATGGACCCCAGGCTACTCTACGGGGTTTCATATGGAGTCACATGGTTTGGTAGATGGTGGGAGTACAAGTTCCACCGTGGTAGCTTTGGAGTTACAAAAGAGAAATACAAACAAGCTCTTTGGATTCTAAGCACTCTTGAACTCGATATCAATTTTAAAGATTTACAGAATTCTTCAATCAAGAAAAAGATCTCTCAATATCGCAAAGTAAGCGATACCCAATTGGTAATAGTCCGTGACCTCTTCACAGGGCCGGCGAGAGAATTTGGAAGCTCTGAGCAATCTGATAAATGTAGGCCCCAAAACTTGTAAATTGTACGAGATACAAAAAGCTTGAAATGTAATGTTTATTTTCATATTGTTAGTATACTTATTAGACAAACTTTAATTTAAAACATAAAATAAAAATACAATTGCTTCTACTTGAATAACGTTATCCTTCTAGTATTTCTTTAGATAAACTTTTTAATTACATCTTCACATTGAATGTTGTCCAATAGGTTGTTCTCAATAGCCATCAACGCCAATCTTTGTTTTTTCTTACGTTTTTTATATCCCGATTTATGTTTTTTTAATTCCAAGAGACATACTAAATCAACAAATAATAGTAAACAAATTAAGAGACAAAAACACCTTATTGATTTGAAAATTGTGGGTTGTAGATTTCTGTCAATCCTTTTCAACGAACCAAAATGAAAATCTGAAACAAAAACATCACTACGGAATCAGAAACAATGAAACTGAAATCTTCAATTTTCAGAAAACTTGAAACTATAAAACATATACCTTGATCAGTTTTAGAAATCGTGAAACTAGAAAATTTTCAATTTCAGAAACGGGTTGTAACTGAAAAGTGAGACAGACCTGAACAGGAATTGAATCAGAATCAACTTCACAAAGTTAGAAAATCTTAAAACTAAACATTAAAACATATAATACTGATATACCTTTAATCCTTAAATTTAATCTTGAATTCCCGATTTCAGATATCAGAATGGCACGTGAAATTCCAACCCTGATCGGTTCAGGCGTTCATCATTCATCAATTCCAATCGGTTCACTGGTTCAGTACTCTTGCTAGTATGCTTCGCCTTCAAGCTTTCAATCCCGTTCAACAAGATCAGGAAGAGCAATATTGAGAAATCGAGATTGAGTTCAGAAAGATTGAAAAGCAATATTGAATATCGGTTGATTGAGTTCAGAAAGATCGAAGAAAAAGAACATCTATATGAGAAATCGAGATCGTACCGTTGCATTGCAGAAATCGAATCGTTTTCTTCCTGATTTTTCGAGATTGAACATTTATGTTAGCGAGATTGGTGGGTGATTAGGTGAACGCGTGAAGCTGTCATTGTCGCATTTTCCCCAAACTTCCCGCTTTCGGATTTCAGTTCACGTCTTCACGAATTTTTGGCTGGAATTGGACTAATGAACCTAGGTATAATACATAGTGGACTAAAATATTGGGCCCTTAGGGGAGTATGGGCCCTGTTCAAAGGCACCATTTGAACCCCCTTTGGGTCGGGCCTGCCTCTTCAAATTCATGCTAGAACATATATTCAGAATCACACAAATGAAAGGTTTAAAACCAAGATTTAATTCAATAAACATAGTGGAAGAGAAACAAACGATGTGCACAAAGTTTTCTAATTTGGCTGCAAAATTAGATAGCAGATGGCATGTGAGACGCCTCGAACACGTTGCTAATGTGGTTGTGAATGTTTTAAAAGAAAAGAAATCTGAAAACGGGAATGTAATAAGTAGACAGGAGGTTCGGAATGCAGCTAGAGAAGAAATCTGGGACACGGGTTTGCTCGATTTTGTCTTGAAAAAGATAGATGGTGTAATTGTAGGCAGTTACATGGTCCGACGTGCGATCAATTTGTGCACCGGTGTTCTCGAGTTTTCACTTCAAGAAACACCTGAAAACACAAATCAAGAATTGGGAGGATGTGTATGAAGATCTTGTATTTCTGTATAATCAACTTTGTTCAATCCCGATTTCAATGTTGGGCTTGGAGTGAGAACCATTCTCTACACTAAAATCTTTACAAAAGAGTGGTCATTTCACGCTAATGTTGATGACCGGTATTATCGGTTCATTTTTCGAGTAATACTGTGGTTGACGTCGGAATTGAACCTGGAAATAGGATTATACATAATAAATAGTTACGTTGGGGAAAAGATGGTGATTTCGAGCAATGCCGGTATTAATGACAACAGCTGTGGAGACAGCAATGTTCGACACTTATTACATAAAGGAGAATCTGAAAGTGCTGGAGATTTCGAAATTAAAAGGTCTGGATGATGATAAGGTGATATTTGGTATATTGAAATCAGGTACGAAGATTTCGGTTCTTGGGTCGGGGTTGACTTGTTGACCACTAGCGATTTGAAGTATAATCAACTTTTGTTCAATCCTGATTACAATGTTGGGCTTGGAGTGAGAACCATTCTCGACACTAAAATCTTTACAAAAGAGTTGCCATTTCACGCTAATGTTGATGACCGGTATTATCGGTTCATTTTTCGATTAATACTGTGGTTGACGCCGGAATTGAACCTGGAAATAGGATTATACATAATAAATAGTTCCGTTGGGGAGAAGATGGTGATTTCGAGCAATGCCAATATTAATGACAACAGCTGTGGAGGCAACCATGTTGGAAGGAGAATCTGAAAGTGCTCGAGATTTCGAAATTAAAAGGTCTGGATGATGATAAGGTGATATTTGGTATATTGAAATCAGGTACAAAGATTTCGGTTCTTGGGTCGGGGGTTGACTTGTTGACCGCTAGCGATTTGAAATATGAAGGTGGGACGAATAATTGGGTGGTGAATTGCAAATGTAATGTTAGGGATGATGATGGTGAGAAGATGATCGCGTGTAATCTTTGACGGGTGTGGCAGCATACCTTGTGGGGTGAGCAAAATTGAAATCGAAAACTAAAATCCGAAAAACCAAAACCAAAACAAAATCGGCTGTTTGGTTTTGTATTTTGTAAAAAACGAAAATTTGGGTTTGGTTTCGGTTTTTAGGAATGTAAAAAACAAAAGAAAATCGAAACGAGCCGATTTCTTTGAATTATATATATATATATATATATATATATATATATATATATATATATATATATATATATATATATATATATTACGTATGTAATATAGGTAAGTTTTGTACAATCAAAACAAAAGATTCAGCTAGTAGCTAGTTCATGTGGTTAACGTGCTTGCCCTTCTTATCGAAGGTCTCCGGTTTCAATCTCCTTGTAGTCATGGGCGTATCTATTTTTCCAAAGGCTGCTTTAACTACTCATTTCTTTTTTACATTTAACATTTAAGCGTCCCACATCGCCTCATGTATCAAAGTTTGGCTATCCTCCTTCTCTATATATAGTGATCTCTTTAGTTGCATAGGTAAACCAAGGTTTGGGTTTGGATTCGGTTTAAAACCGAAACCAAATCATAAAAAACCAAAAACCAAAAGACTGGACCGATGGTTTTGGTTTGGGTTCAGTTTTGAATATTTAAAAATCAATATTCATCGGTTTGGGTTCAAAACTGACCCAAACAGATCCATGCACAAAGGTGTCAAAATGAGGGGGAGGTAAATTTTTGTATTTTAATATTTTTTCCATAGATTGATATTTGATTTTATTTTATGTTATGGCATATCAAATATATATTTAATATGAAGTATAATAATTTAAAAAATGATAAATTAGAATAATTCGATAATTTGTTTTTGAAGTTTTGGCAAAATTTTAAGACCGGGAATTCTGACAAATGGGAGAAACCAACTTCGCTTTTGACAAAAGGACCAAAACGGGCGACTACCTATCATTTTGATGATTTAGGTGGTGTTTATTTTTAGGAGATAAATGTCTGCAGTTTTCGGAACACATCTCCACACATCTGCAAAAGAATATGTGGATCAAATGTCTGTAATCTGCAATAAGAATACTATTTTTTAAAAGTCTGCTAACTACTAAAATAAACTAAATTATTTACAAAATTATGTATTTTTGTATATCTAACATTTTATTTTCTCGATTACCTTTTATAAAAAATTATCTATAATTTATATAGAAATTTACTTTTTTTAAAGTTAGAAAAGGTTAGAAAACGAAAAAAGACTTCGGTCCATGTCTACGAGAAGAAGAGGATGCACAGACGCTTTTAGGTTTGTGGTATTCCAAAAAACAAACAATCTGCAAAGGCTAACATCTGTGCGCCGCCTGCAGACTGCAGACAAAAGAGTCCAAGAAGATCTGTTGACAAAAAACAAACACCCCATTAGATATCATAACATCTTTGCTATCTTGGAGCATTGATTGTTCATGCAATGACATGTTTAATCTATCACCTTCGTCAAGTTCACGTTTGATGAAAGCAACAAAACTTGGGGGTGTTTAAATATTGCATCTTTTAATAGTGACTCGTTCCACAATGACTTTTGGTTTAGTCTATCACCTTCGCCACGTGAGGTAAATATTTAAAGTTTTTGATATATATATATATATATATATATATATATATATATATATATATATATATATATATATATATATATATATATATATATATATATATATATATATATATATATATATATATATATATATATATATATTCGTGTGTATGTATGTATGTGTGTGTGTATATATATATATATATATATATATAGAGAGAGAGAGAGAGAAAGGTTAATTCGAGACGAGCAAAAAGGTTGAGAATGCGAGACCAATCAATGTATAAGGGCATATTAGTAATTATGTATTTTAATTAAGTTATAAAAAAATTATGGTTCCTAAAATCTAAGATTCTGATTGTTTGTTACCAAAAAAAAAACTAATTACTTATTTTTTATTTTTTATTTTTTATTAATAGTTAGTAAGAATCATTTTTATCAAATTTTTAATCAAAATATAGTTTTATAATTTTAGTGATTTTGTTATTTAACTTCATTTTTATAAAGATTAAAAAATGGTTTCTGTTATATTCATTAATGAAGAGACAGAGAGAGAGAGAGAGGTTAATTCGAGACGAGCAAAAAGGTTGAGAATGCGAGACCAATCAATGTATAATGACATATTAGTAATTATGTATTTTAATTAAGTTATAAAAAAATTATGGTTCCTAAAATCTAGGATTCTGATTGTTTGTGACCAAAAAAACTAATTAATTATTTTTTATTTTTTATTTTTTTATTAATAGTTAGTAAGAATCATTTTTATCAATTTTTTAATCAAAATATAGTTTTTATAATTTTAGTGATTTTGTTATTTAACTTCATTTTTATAAAGATTAAAAAATGGTTTCTGTTATATTCATTAATGAATGAAAATGTATATAAAATCTTTTTTTTTTGGAAATTTTTGAGAATTTTATTTAATATAATATGTTAATCATGAATGATTATAAGTAAACCATAAATATTGTAATTAATAAAGCATAATGCGAAGATAAACAAACTCAATATATTTGTAATCCTAAATGAATAATGGACAATGTTGAGATAAAAAAATCTAGTTCAATTGTAATCACAAATAAATGGAATAGATTTAAAAAAATTCAATGCATTTGTAATAAAAAAAAACTGATTTACACCTGCAAAATCAAGTTCAAGAATATTAAAAAACAATTTGCATGGTATAATGTATTGTATATTCACTCATGATAAAAATGATTATAATAGGTGTTCTAATCATATATGCAACCATAGTGATAATCATAAACGATTATAACCATAATAAATCTGTTGAAAATTCTAATTAGAAATGATTATAACTATTCTATTTACATTATATTCGTTAATCATTGATGATTAATGAAACAAAAGACTGTTTTTATTCGATAATCATTGATGATTATTGAAGCAAAAATTGTTTGATTCGATAATCATTGATGTATAATAATGTTAACATTCGTTAATAATCTTTAGATTACATTCGTTAATCAGTGATGATTATACCTAAAATCGAGCTTGAATTACAAACCATGTAACCGAAGGATGAGTCAAAACTACCAACGTGTACAATCCGACCTTATAAACCCATTTGGAATCAGCTTGGAGCTTGAATAACAAACCATGTAATCAAAGGATGAGTTGTCATCTTCATCCATTGAAGAAACTGTAAGAGCTTGAATTACACACCTGTGTGTAAAATCAGATCTGACGAGAAGAGGGGGAGTCTTGTACTCGTGAAATAAAAAACATAAACACACACATATGTACATGCGTGCTCGGTAATTACAACAAGAGAAAGAGAGACAAATCAGAAATTGAGATGGGGAAAGGGGGAACGTGACCTGCCTTGGACTCTTTGATGTGTGATTTCGGAATCGAGAAAGGGAGGCATCGAGGGAGATAGAGAAACAAGACAGAGAAACGAACATCAACAGTAATGGCTACTGCCATCACGATTTGGGAGGACGGCCGGTGTCGACCGGCGATTCCGACGACCTTGAACAATCGGAGATGCAATCCTTTGGCGGTATAACCCTAGTTAGAGAACGATGGTTATGAAATAATTAGGGTAATGAGAGAGGTGAGAGAAACTAATTATAGGAGTTGATAAAATTAGGGTAATTATCAATTAGCTTAATACCCCTAATGTTATCTTTAATATAAAATTTAAAATTTAAATGAATTAATAACTATAAAATTGGTAATTAATTATATACGTAGATCAATAAAAATAGATGGCTCAGATCTGGTCTCGTGATCTCAACATTTTCTTGGTTATCAATTAATCCTTGTTATATATATATATATATATATATATATATATATATATATATATATATATATATATATATATATATATATATATATATATATATATACACACACACACACACACACACACAAGCAAGCAAGCAATGTGTGTGTATTAAATATTTTAAACAGTAATGATAAATTTTATATACCAATAATTTTTTTGCAGAGTGTTCAGAAATACAAGAACATTCCACCCGTGATCCCTTATTCACAGTCGTTGTCATCCACAATTCTCTCAGAGCGTATACAACTATTGTTGGACCCCGTATATGTAGTCAGGTTTCAATGTTATTGGTTTATACCTTACGAAGCACACTATCCTCCATACTTTGCACACGTTTTGTAGCGACCGGATGAACAATAGATTTTGGGATTCATTGTTTGGTAAGGCAAATAATGGGTGGCTCTCACATGTGGTAAGACTATAAAATTAATTATCAAATTTTTATTTTTAACTAACTTAGAGAGATGCACAACAAATGCACGGTGGACGAGTGTTGTTGGAGGGGTCCACAACAAATTGTCATATATTTATTTTTTAAACGGCGGCATGCTGTCATATGGGTACGACTGCTGTTGGAGAGGTACACAATAAATTGTGATATATTTATTTTTTAAACGGTGGCATGTTGTCACATGGGTACGACTGCTGTTGAAGAGGTGCACACCAAATGCACGGTAGAGGATTGATTCAACTGCTTTTTTCAGCTTTTTGAATCATATGGATTGGACCCCTTGTGCTTCCGGATATAATGGTTGGCCGGATCGTGGGAAACCATGGTGGGTGGTGGATCGAGTAAGTAAACTATTTCATATATATATATATATATATATATATATATATATATATATATATATATATATATATATATATATATATATATATATATATATATATATATATATATATATATATATATATATATATATATATACACATGCACATGCACGTACGCACGAACGCATGCTCGCACAAATTAATATAAATGTTATATATTTTTTTGTTGAACAGGTTTATTTTCCAATAAATGTCAATAATAAGCAATCGGATACTTGGCGAGTTGTGGTTGGACACCATGACCATGAATATATATGACACCTTGATTTCTAATGGTAGTTATGGTTGGCTTAATGATCAAGGGAAGTTCCAAAAATGTAAAAACGAAGTCAAAATGATTTTTCGAGACATTGATTAGTGGAGGAGGATAGGATCACCGCCACAACCAGTCGAAATACAATTTGTTTTGATTGAAGGTGTGCTGCAACAATCTGGACGTCTAGGGATTGTGGAGTTTGGATGTGTTTGTTTTTAGAGCGCTTGGTGTCAGGCATTGGTTCGGGTGTGCCTTCGACAACAGATTCTTTCATGATTACATTTAGATATAGTATGGCAACTATATTTTGGGGATCTTATCTACACGGCATATGTTGATGATTTTATTTTCTAAAACATTTATGTACCACCTTATACTATACTATACGACATTTTGTCATTCATGTTTGTGGAATATATTCTCGTTATTTGGCTAACACAATTCAACTTTTTTGCTACACCTTTAATTATTACCCTGATGAAATGGTATTGCGGCTTTTATCGAATTTGTGTACCTTTGAAACTCGCCACTTTTTATGCTACTTTTGATTACAAGTTTTCGACTCAAGATTGTACATAGTCTACTCATTCAAATTCCAAAGGCTACTAAGGAAATTCCATGACTTCTTGTAAAACTTGTGTAGTCAGCTTTCGACAAAATTATCACAAACTAGTTGGTCTTAGGTAATTAGGTGGAAGCAAAACACTTTTCAAGTCTACCGACTCAAGTGTCACCGACCACAGATTGAATTTTCCTCCTCGGTTTCAATCTTTATTGAACAATTTTTATTTGATATCACACTTTAGCACTTTGATTTCTCAAGATTTTCTCATTTAAGCACATATTTAGTTAATGAGGCTTTTTCCTTAGTTTAGCAATAGCATAATCCATGTACGTTTGAAATCTTGGAAATTCGACTCCATCTATTTTGACTAAGACTTGGTTTTTTGTTAATAATTAAAATTGGTAATTTTTTAGAATACCGGTTAATGATAAATTTTCATGGGGTCCATTTCGTTATTTATGCAAAACTTGTTGGATCTACTTGACCAAAAACTTGTTACCAACAAAACTAAGATTTATCTGAAATAGTGAAAAGCCACAAATACTACTCATGACTGCTAAATATAACCTGGGAATTTCTTTTCAAAATCTTGACATATATTTGTTAAGTTCTCAGTTTTGGAATGATGATCAAGAAAAAAATTTACTTTTGGCTCAATTAAACATTTGCTTAATAAGACTCCCTATCCCACACTTAATTTTTTTTTCAATACATGCATTGTATATAAAGTTCAATACAATAAAGGGGGTAAATTAGAATAGACTCCCATTGGGTATTGCAGTCTGTGTCGTGTCGTATTCTGAGCAATTTCCACAAGGTGAGAAACTTGTTGATTCCTTTTTATCCGGATCGGATCTTTTGCTTAGCTCTACAATTATTAAAAATCAAACAAAAATAATTCAAAAACAAGAAATAAACACTCCAAAAAAATAATAATAAATCACACGACGGGTTGCCTCTCGCAAGCGCTTCTTTGATGGATCATTAGTTGCACCTAACCCCTCGCTTATGATATTTAAGTGTTAAAAGGGGGTATATCATATTCTCCTTCTTTCGTGATGTGTTCCTGATAATGCTTTACATGGTGCGCATTAACTTTAAATGCAATTCTCTCTTATTAACAAGTTTTATTGCACCGTGTGGGAAAACTTCTTTTACTGTATATAGTCTATTCCATCTTGTTTTTCGGTCTTCTTGGGAAGAGTTTTAGTCTAGAGTTGAATAGTAGGACTTTATCTCTTGGAACAAAATGCTTGTTCCCTCTATGACATGAGTCATGCCATTTCTTTGTTCTTTCTTTGTAGATCAAAGATTTTGAATAGGCTTCATTTCTTAATTCTTGTAATTCATTAAGCTGTATGAAACGGTTAGACCGGATATTTGGCAAATCTAAATTACATGCTTTAAACACCCAATATGCTTTATGTTCAATTTCCATATGAAGATGACATAATTTTCCAAAAACCAGCCTATATGGTGTTGTACCAATATGTGTTTTAAAAGCTGTTCGAAAATCCTATAAAGCATCATCCAATTTATCAACCCAATCCTTTTTGTTTCTTCCGACTGATCTTTCTAAAATTCTTTTTATAGCTTTATTAGTGACTTCAGTTTGCCCACTTGAATGTGGGTGATAAGGTGTTGCAAATCTATGTCGGACCCCATACTCTTGCAAAGTTTTCTCAAGTTGAGTATTTGAAAAGTGAGATCCGCGATCACTAATAAGAGCTTTGGGATACCAAAACATGAAAACAATTGTTTTAGAATCAGACTATGAATCGTGCATCATTAGTGGGTAAGGCTTGTCCCTAACCCATTTTGATACATAATCGACAGCCACCAAAATATATATGTTACTACGTCATGTAGGAAATAGTCCCATAAAAACGAGGCCCCAAATATATAAAATTTCACATATTTGGACATTATTTCGAGGCATCTCGGTTCTCGAAGAGATATTACCTTATCTTTGACAATAATCACATTCTTTCACATATGCTTTAGTGTCCTTGAAGATTGTTGGCCAATAGAATCTGACTTTAAAAAATTTCCTTGCATATAGTTAGCAACGTGATGTCTTCTGGTTGGGCCATTATGACAATGCCCCAAATACTTTTGGATTTCTTTCCTATAAACATATGGACAATTTCTGAACAAATAAGGGTCATCCAAATAGTAGTGTTTGACATCAGCAAAGAATTTCTTCTTTTATTGATGAGTCCTTCCCTTAAGCACAACCCCTGCAACTAGGTAATTTACAAAATCTGCAAGGCAATGTAGATCAATTTTTACTTCCATCAAATATTCATATGGGAAGTTGTCATCAATCTTTGACTCTTTTAGTTCTTCCAACTTGGGATTTTCTAAACGTGACAAGTGATCTGCCACCATATTCTCCATTCCTAGCGTGTCTTTTATTTCAGGATTATACTCTTGCGTTAGAAGGATCCAACGTATCAATATGGATTTTTAATCCCGTTTTGAAAATAAATATCTCAACGCAAAATGATCAGTAGAGTCAATAGTTTTGGATAATATCATATATGAACGAAACTTATCACCACCATAAACTACCGCCTAGTAGTTCTTTTTCCGTTATTGTATAATTCTTTTGGGCTGGATTGAGGGTCTTGCTAGCATAATAAATTGGTTGAAACGTCTTGCAATTCTTTGTCCAATAACCACTCCTACTGTATAGTCGCTAGCGTCACACATTAATTCAAATGATAAGTTCCAATTTGGGGAAACCATTTAGGGCAGTGGTCAGTTTTTCTTTCAATGTGTTAGAAGCTATTAAACAATATTTAGTAAATTCATATTTTGCTTCTTTTAACAGCAATTGAGTTAAGGGTTTTGAAAACTTTTTTCTAAAACGGCAGTAAAAACCTGCATACCCTATGAAAATTCTGACTCATTTTACATTTGTTGGAGGTGGTAGGTTTTCAATTGTATCTATCTTTGCCTTGTCCACTTCAATTCCTTGTTTTGACACCTTGTGTCCTAAAACTATTCCCTCTTTCACCATGAAATTGGACTTTTCCCAATTTAAACACCAAATTTGTTTTCTAACAGTGTTCAAGCATTTTGTCAAGACTATCTGAGCAATCATCAAAAGAATTCTCAAAGACTGAAAATTCATCCATGAATACTTCCATGAAGCCTCCCACCATATCATGAAATGCACCGGTCATGCATCTTTAGAAAGTAGTTGGGGCGTTGTAGAGTCCGAATGGCATTCGTTTGTATGCCAAGGTTTCGTAAAGGCAAGTGAAGGTTGTTTTCTCTTGGTCCATTCATCTTTAGATTGGCACTCATGGTGCATTTCTCCTATTAGATGTTTCTGACTTGAGTTGTTTGGCTTGAGCGTCTTGCTTAAGTCTTTTTCTCCTTTCTAATGTTATTTCGCTATTCAAAAAAAAAATTAGATTTATAGGAATATGAAAATATCCTGAAAAACTATCTGAAAAGCAATAGTAAGTTTTTCCATAAAGTCGGTCAATCATTTGATCTATAAAAGGAAGAGAAAAATGGTCTTTGCAAGTAGCATCATTTAATTTTCGATAATTAATGCATACTTGCCAACCGGTTACCATTTGTGTTGGTATTAACCGGTTCTTATCATTTGTGACAAGTGTCATCCTTCCTTTCTTTGGTGCAACATGAATGGGACTCACCCATGGATTGTGTGAGATAGGGTATATCATTCCTGAAACCAATAGTTTTACCACTTCTTTTCTCACAATTTCTTGCATGTTTGGATTTAAACGTCTTTGGGGTTGTATGCTTGGCTTTGATTCTTCTTCCATTAAGATATTGTAAGACCGATATAAAGGACTTATTCCTTTAATGTCTGATATTTTCCATGCTATTGCATTCTTTTATTTCTTTAGTACACCAACAAGCTTTTCCTTTTCTGCAAGTGAAAGATCAGAGCTTATAATTACAGGAAGTTGTAAATTCTCTCCAAAATACGAATATTCTAAATGAGAGGGTAAGGAGTTTAGTTCAGATTTGCTCTGTTCATCATTCGTGTTGTGTGTATGCTTTGGTCGCGTTGCGATCTCTTGTTCTTTTTCTGTTTCACTTTGCGATGGTATATATGTGCACGCCGTGTGGGCTTCTTATGTCGCATAGATGTACCAAAGTCCTTATTATCAGGAACTTTTGCATCTCCTTCTCTCTTCTCTATTTCTTTTATTTCTTTCTCAACATCAAATTGTCCTTCCTCCACCTGCTGCGTCAGGCTTTCGATTTTATTCTTCTCAAGTTCCAGCCATTCATCCTATTAAGAAAAGTATCAAAAGTATCAACAAAACATACAACATCATCACATGTCTTCGAGTGCTTCACGATAGAAAAGTCGGCAGGTATGTAGTGGGAAAACAAAATCTTGATCTTTTGTTTAGTATTTGCATAATTAATTTGATTATTTGTTTCGTAACAATGAACATTGGTTTTGGAATTGAAATATAATAGTGCATGACACCGTTGATGATAGTTTTTGTTTTGAGCACGGAAGAGGTATCGAACAATACAAGCAATAGGATTGCGAGATCTGCCAAAGCCAAAGAAGGTTATCTAGTAAAAAAAATTATAAGAATGTTAGTCCCAGGAGCAACCATAACAGACATCGTTGATGAAATGAAGACCGGTAGTTATGGTATTTGATTTTAGTTAGAAAAAACACAAATTCTTAAAGTGCAAACAGAATGAAAATGCATTTTAAGAGTCGATTGAACATCCGTAGAATTTGAATCTCTTGAAAAAAGGTTTATAGGTTCCATATTTGTTTTTAAAATAGAATATATGTTTATGTTCGAGGTTTTTTTCCAAAAAATTGGTTTTGTTAAGTCCGGTTAGATTTTTTTTTTAATTTCAAACTGAAAATACATTGTTATATATTTACATTCTCTAACTTAAAAAACAATTCAAGTATCTTCATTTTGTAAATTTTTTTGACATGATTAAACAAGAACTAACATATGGTCTTACAGGCTATCATATTTTCTTTGTTGGATTGTGGTGAGAGAAATAGAGACAATACCTAGGGTCGGGCCTTTGTGCGAACGTAGTTACATGGTTTTACTTTTTATGTACTTTTTGAAATGATTTGTATTTTTTATAAGAATGTTTTTTTTATTTACTTTCACAATATTTAATCCAACAAACTATATGTGGGGCTTTTTTTTTTTTTTTTTGACTCAATGCATAAAGAACAAGAATACAAGATAATGGAGCAAGTCAGGAAAGGATGCTTTCCCGTTAAGTATCGACTTTCGTAGACAAATTTCCCTTTTTTTTTTTTTTTTTTTTTCAGTTCTCCCAAGTGAGTTACGAAATCCTAAAATATTTTTTGAACATGGTTTATCTGGACGAACACTTTATCCAAAGTCCAAACAACACTTAGTACTTAATGCATAAAAAAAACAAAACAAGACATACCTGTTGTTACACCTGATAAGGCGACGAGTTCGATTCCTACTTCTTAGTGTTTTCGAACTTTTGTTGTATCTGGGCTTGGATAAAACAAACTCACCCCTTTGATCAACTTTGTCCCAAAACATCCCTCCATTCATTTTCTTATAAATTTTATAAATCTTCCACTTTTATTACCGTTTCATGATCATTTTTTTATTTTCAGTTTTGACATAAAAATTAAGTTTATTACAAATTTTTATCCTCATTAATTTTTTTACAATTTTAATCATTATTTTAGATACCACGTCTTATTTTCATGGTCAGAGTTTTAATTTTTATTACATTGACCCGTCATTTAATATTTATTAAGAATTTGGCCTCCATCTTATTTTTTTACAAATTTAACAAAAAATTCCCTACGTTTTTTTAGCAATTTTGTTTTTGTATTCTTTTCAAACTTAATTTGTTTTTGCAAATTGTTTTTTACAGATTCTAAAAGATATATTTAAAAGAAATACAACTTTCTTTACATCTTTTTTTAATAACATTGTGTTATACAAAATTAGTTTTTTAAAACAATCATTTTGATAACTTTTTTACATTTTCGTTTTTATATATGTTTTTTTTAATATTTCTCTGTTTCTACATATTGGTTTTTTGCGTGTGTTTTATTAATATATATTTATTTTACAGACTATTTTCTGTTACAATTTTGTTTTCCAAAATATTACATTTTCATTTTCATCCATATAAGGGTTGTAAAAGGGTTTGACTATTGGGACCCTTGTAAAATCTAAAATGACCCCTTTATAATTATATCTAAAGCATTTGGAAGGCTCGGTTTGCTATGGAGCATTTGGAAGGCTCGGAATGCTCGTATATTTAGCGGTGAGAGTTGGAATCCGGCGAAGATTGTGGAGTTTATTAAAGCTTCTGTGTTCACTTGGAGAAAGCATAGGAAGTCAGGTAGAGATATTAATTGGGACATATGGTGTGCTAATCCTTTGTCGTGTACTTAGGCTTCCTGTGGTGATTGTTTATCGTTTTTTTGTACATTTTCCTGTTGTACTCTTTTGTTCCCCTAGTACCTTGCTAGGGGTTCTTTTATTTTAATCTTATTTGCCGGTTAAAAAAAAAAAAGGTAATTATAGTTAAATAATTATTTTAAAATTATAATTGTTTTTGTTTCTATAAAGTTAATTACAACTAAATAATTAGATAGTCATGAAAAAATTATTTTAAATATTATTATAATTATTATCAATTACTAATAAAAAAAATCGGCTCTTAAATTTAATGTAGAAAATGCATAAATAATAAACTCATTAACAAATCCAAACCCAATCCAATAAAGTGCTCATTTTTAAAACCCTAACCCAACTCATCGTATGAAACCCTAATAGTAACCATTTGTAAGTTACCAGCCACTCTCCAAATCTCTCTCTCCTTTGCCGCCGCCGGACCACCGTCGGACGATCGCCGGAAATCACCGTCAGCCCGAGACACCACTTTCTCTCAAAGATCTCTCCATATACCTCTCTCCTAAAGATCTCTCCATACACACCGGAGGACAACCAACACGTCGGAGACAGTAACATCGCCGTCTCTACTCTCTCTTTCTCACTGTCTCGATCTCTGCTCCCTCTCTCTCTCTCTGTCTTTATTTCTCTGCCATCGAAGTTACACCACCGCTACCGGACGACGGCGGTTTTGTTCTAGACCTCGGTAACCGGTAGCCGCAGTGGTTGGTAGCGTATTTATTTTGAATTTTAATATCTACGGCGTTTGACTGTAAAAAAGCTACGTAGTTACTGCTTACTGATTGTATTATTTTGATGCTATTTTAAAAAAATACATAAATGTGAGTTTACTAATTTCACTGAAATAAAAAAAAAACGTTCATGTAGTTTGGAAAAAAGTAAGAAGCTGAAAGTTTATTGATTTGACTGAAAAGCTGATCACGTGAAAAGACTTCAATTTTACCAAAAAATCATCATTAAGGGATTAACTTAGTTGGCAACCACTTAATTTTTTATATCTGAATTTTTAAGAGATCTGAGAGTTTAACGGGGTCTGTATTGTTAAGAGCTGAACTGTTAACATGTTGTTTGGTTGGAACCTCTTAATTGCTGTGCTGAATGAAAAAAATGACAATTTTATCCTTCTCTATTATTTTATTCTGAATAAATACTGCTGTTTTATAAATTAACCGAACCAACTTCTTGAATAATGTTAAAAATAATATAAAATATCATATAAAATCTGAAATAAACATAAAGTCAAATTAAGCATCAACTCAAATTAAACAGAAATCCAAATCAAACATAAGTGCTTTCAAGTCCACAACGACATACGAAAATTCAAATAAATCCTACAAGTTTAATTTTACGCAAATTGATTCGCAATTTAATCACGCAAATTACTCATGTACTCATTGGCTTGTGAACCCTATTCCATATCATGCAGGTGTTGACCATCACCCTCTTCTCCTTGCCCTTGATCAATATTCTCCCCTGACGCCATAAACAATTCGTATTTCATAATCATAGAAAAGCACTAGTGAAAACACTATGTGATCTACTGCTTTCACTGTTCAGATCTGTTCTCGCCACTTTCCTATTTGCAGCAACCTGAGCAAGTAAACTAATTTAATATTCATATTTCATAATCATAGAAAAGCACTAGTGAAGTGTAGAGTTCCACTATCTTGACATACCTGAAGCAAAAGCTTGAGGACTTCATCAACGGTTTTAACATTATATTCTGTAAGATTTTCAACATATACTCCTTCCTTTAAATCTTCTCTCACCTATAAATAAAGAGATCATGATATTAGATGAAAAAATTTGACCTAAATGCAACAGAATGAATACGTGAAGTTATACTCACTTGGAGATTAGTGGAAGAAGGCTCCAAGAGATCAGTGACTTGCAGCTATATTTTAGTCTTTCATCCCTCCTGTTCTCTTCCTCCTACAAATAATTGCCTCACTGTTATAGAATCTAGTCAAACATGATACAAGTACAGCCCGTTGACCGTTATCAATCTCTTACCAATTTAATCCTCGTGAATAAATATTCAAAAAGACGTGGAGTTATCCCACAGTCATCAACAAGCTTGCCATCCTCTTGACTTATCTCGCCCATCATTGTATATGTTTTGCCACTACCGGTCTGAATTCATGAAAATTGGAAACTAAAAAATCAAATCCAACCTCATAATACATTTGAACAATATAAAGAACAAGTCTTTTTCAAGCCATACCTGACCATAAGCAAACATACAACTGTTATAACCGGACATGCAATTATCAACCATGGGCAATCCAGCAACCCTGAAGAGCTTTTCCTGAAAATAACTCAACATGTGAATAGTTTTCTTTAATCTTTACTAATGTAATAAGTTTGAAGCAGAATATAAGTTTGAAAATTGGAAACTAAAAAATCAAATCCAACCTCAGGAATTCATGAACAAAATCGTGGATACATAAACCGAGCAAAATCAGAAACCTTTTAACAGCAACATTTTAACAACAAACATCGACTGACCAACAATTAACAGCAAACATCGACTGACCAACATCGATTTCGTGAGACAAAAGAGAAAAACGAACTATTCTATAACATGTTTCAGCGATTTCGTGGAGGAATAAACTGAGCAACATCAATTTCGTGAGACAAAAGAGAAAACGAACCTTATGTCTGAGACCGGACCTTACAGCAACAACGATTCTTGGAGACAACCGGACCACCGATTCCGTCGCCGGCGGAGACGCAACCGGACCAGCGATCTCTTCCGGACCAGCGATTTCGTCGTGGAGAGAAGAAGAATGCGTGGAGGCGTCGATATGTGGAGGCGTCGATATGAAGGAGGCGGGATAAGAAAGAATGCGTAAAAGGTAAGGGCAAAACCGGAAGACGCGTGTTGTTTTTTTTTAAACAGAGGTATTACCAAGTCTGAGAAAATAAGAGACATTTTTCAAATTAAGTGGCAAAAATTAAGTGCTAAACAAACGCTCTTAATTTAACAGATTAAGAGCTTGCCTCTTAAAAGTCCAATTAAGAGCTAAACAAACAGGCCCTTAGTGAAAAGAGGGTCTAGTTAGTAGGACCCGTTGTAAAAACATGTAAGTTTTTAGTTTTTTTTCATATTCATATCCACGACAGTTTTGAGAGATTCTTTTGGAGGCTGAGATGGGCTATTTCGATCACATGGCCCAACGCTTGGACTTTAAACATGTGTCACGGTTTGGAAGGCAAGGCCGCAAGGGTGGGATAAAGAGATGGGCTAATGATCGTCGTGAGATTCAAAATGGGCTGGATTGCAAGACACCTAGACTTGCGAAGTGGGCCAGGATTATAGCGAGGTCCATTGCTTTTTGCGGCTATCTCTGGATCTTTTTTACTAAGATTATAGTTTCGTATAGAATTTTATTTTTTGATTTTATCAACAAGAGTTTTTGTCTTGATTCCAAACTGGAGACAACTCAACGGATTGATTATTTGTGGAGACCCAAGAGGTGGAGTAGAAGCTATTTGTGGAGACCCAAGAGGTGGAGTAGAAGCAAGAAGACGGAAAACCTGTTGATTGGGCTTGTGCGAGAGAAGTTGATTATATGGCCTTTTCTACCTTCAAGATGGGCTGCTGGTTTTATGAGCCTGCCATTGGAACTAGGAGTATGGCCTTTGTTTGCCAATTTTGGTACCTTGTTGATATTTGGCTTACCACCTTTGAGGCTTGTCTCTAGGTGGTTTTTTTTTTTTTTTTTTTGGTGTTGTTTTTGTTCCGTTTTTGGTCTCGTTGAACTTTGTATAGTTTTTTGTTAATAAATTTGCCTGAGGAGTCCGTCGGACTCTTCTTTCCAAAAAAAAAAAAAAAAGACAACAAACGACAAAAATATGATAAAACAAAACAATTATCAACACAATTGGGATAATTGTTGGGATCGACAATTTTCGAAATTATAATTCGACTATGTATTGCCTAGGGTTGCACGAATAAATTGTAAAATTGTAAAATAATATATATCAAAAGCGCAAATTAACCATTTCATCTTGGTCAAACCGTATAAGAAAAATATACACTAAATAACAAACTTAATCGTCTCTTGAGTTTACTTTGCAGTCTTCACCCATCCCAACATATTATTCGTGAGAATGGCAGCCTCTTCACACAAACTAAGAAAATGCGGTTGTATCACAGCCCTCTTTGATGCAGACAGCGGAGTTATCAATCGTTCAATGCGCATAAACAATGTATGAATTTCGTGCAATAATTCAATAATAGGACGAGTCTCTAATCTCCCAATATATCTTAGCCTAATCCGTGCCATCATGCCACAAGTCTCTAGTTCTACAATTTTCCTCTGTCGAAGCAGTGCAATCATTTTCCTTAGGTTCCATTGCAGTTCCCATGCCCAGTGCATCTCAACTTGTGGCTTCCCATGTTCATCCATATAAGCCTAGTCAGTGTCGCTATTTGTATTTATTTTACAATGATTAAGCAAGCGCCTAAATAGTTCCACAAGTCCTTGTGCTGATTCAATATCCCCCATAGCTGTAACCTCCTGCAGTGTTCACAAATTTCAAGTTTTTGTAATGCAAGTATGTAGTGGTAGGCCGGTCGAAAACAATCTAAGTTATATGTAATTTTGGAAAACGGAAAATTTTCATTTTCTAGGAAAATTTTGGAAAATTTGATTAACCAAACGCGTTTTCCAACTTTTCATTTTTCTTGGAAAACTAGAAAATTTTCCGCAACCAAACACACCTTTAGTATGTATGTTGTGTATTTTGGTATATGGTTATGCATTTCGTCTAGAAAACCATTTACGGCATAAACTAGGAAATAGATGACACGGTGTCAATAATATAATGGCACTGTGTAAATACCTCACGTGAGACCATTGGCAAGATGGCACTTGGAGAATTATCATAGTTTTTTATTTCACTAGGCATAATTACTTTTTCTTGAGCCTGCACATCCAGGTATACGTTTACATGCACATTTGGTATAAACTTTGATATCTTTGCGTTAGCAAACGCATAAGCCTTAGGTAGGGTTAGTTCAATGGGTGAAGAAAGACGCTGTAGAAAATAACAAAAAAAAAAAATTACATTTGGATTAATGCGATCTTCATGACCGTGTGTGTATATATTAGAGGTGGTAAAAACTGACACGATACGTTAACCCGACACGAAATAAACGGGTTTGGGTAAGAGATTTCAACCCGTTTAATCAAACGGGTAATGTTAGAGTTGAGAACTTCAGTTCGAAGATGACACGAACATGACCCGTTACTTATATGCAAATTTTTTTAATTCTTTGGATAAATCGTACAAACCCAAAACAAAACCAAATATGAATGAAAAACTTTAGGTTAAGTCATTTTGTAATATAATAACAAAATTCTCTCGTAAGTCAAGACTGAGTTTTTAGTTTTTTTCATTCTCATATATACTTTACAGTCCCACTTAGTCACTCTTTCATTCTTGTGACCTCGTTCATCCGCTTCTCCAACTCCTACTCTTTCCACTTTTCCCTTTCAGCTTGTAATGAAATTTTCCTTTGCACTTCCTAACTTCTACTCTTTAATTTCAATTTTCTCTTTATTATTTATGTCTCGAAAACTTTTACTCTTTCAACATGTTTAATATTTCAACATGATACAACATTACACATTTACAAAGTCTAACTGTTAAACCCGACACGAACTCGACACGAAAATAAATGGGTTGACACGACACGGTGCGTTTATTAAACGGGTCGGGTTAGGGTCAACCTCTCAACCCGTTTAATGTTTTGACTCGACACAAACACGACACGACACGACACGTTTGTCAGGTCTAGTGTATATATATATATATATATATATATATATATATATATATATATATATATATATATATATATATATATATATATATATATATATATATATATATATATATATATATATATATATATATATATATATATATATATATATATATATATATATATATATATAGGGCTAGGTTATATTAAGACAATTAGTTATTGTGTGGACGTAAAACCAAATCTGATACGTAGGATGACAAATATCGATGGTCTTGATTAAAATGACATGATTGTAATTATCTATTATATTATTAAATGGTTATAGAAAAAAACGGTTACAAAAGGGGAAAATAGACATTTTATTTAGAGAAAATAAAGGAAAGTAACTAATTTTTAGGAAAGTTTATTAAATACATTAAATAAAGAAACTTATTTTCAAAATAATTTTTTCTATTTAAAAATATTAGAAATTCTTAACAGAAAATTCATTCTTCGTCTTCTAAATATAAGTCATTTTTGTACAGAATCGTTTTTGTTCAAAAAGTTCATTCTAACAGAATGTCTTATAAATAAAAATTCTATGAACTAAAATACAACAAAAGAATAACATAGAAAAAACATCTCATGATTTTAACAGAATGTAATTTTTTTTGTGTAATTCTACTAGAATGACAAAAAAAATTTATTACACATTCTAAAAACCATCTCATGAAACAGATTCTAACAGAATGCTATAGTTTTATGTTCATAAGTATTCTTTCAGAATAACAGACGTATGCACATTAACCCACTTATACACATTCTATCAGAATATAATAGTCAATAAGAAAAAATATCAAGAACAAGAACACAAACGTGCTACTAGTCCTCTACATCAAGATTCCTTTTTATGCTAAAAATTAAAAAGCTTTCATGAAAAGAAATTAGTGAATCGAACATGAGCATTGCTTAATTGTATGTGAAACATAGCCATTAAGACCTATTGTTATGACATTTCATTCTTTACAGAATACAATGTCATTATGATAGAATACAGACAGAATGACATTAAGACATAATACAATTCTGACAGAATACAATGATAGTTCATCAAAATCTGGTAAGATAAATATGAATTAGTTGCAATTGAGATGTATTCCAATAGAAACAGATTCTGAATAAGCTGCACGAATCGGTACCCATACTTGTAATGCATCCAAACCAAAACTCTAAAGAGATTTATTCCAATAGAATTAGAATCACTATATTTAAATCAGAATCCAAAATAATAGTTAATCTTGAATTAGAACCGTTATATTCTTAAATAATATGTAAGTATCACTACAATAAGATCAAACTAATAATCAAAAAATCAGAATAGACAATACTGTTGGCTTTGAAGTTCTTACAATGTTGATCACGAAATTCAAGTCTCCCTTCTTAAGATCAAATTGATAATCACAAAATCATAATAAGACACATCGTCATCTTTATCCAGGGTGAACGGTATTCAGGTCTTCTCTCGTGGTGCGGATTTGACTGCTGATTTAATGTCGATCAAAGATGCTCCCAGTGATTGATACTCGGCTGAAGTTGCTGAAATTGAAGTCTCCCTTTTTAAGATCAAATTAATAATCACAAAATCAGAATAAGACCTATCGTCATCTTCATCCAAGATGAACGGTATTCAGGTCTTCCCTCTTGGTGCAGATTTGACTGCTGATTTGTTGTCGATCGAAGATGCTCCTGGTGGTTGATACTCGGCTATGTTGGTGATGGGTCTGGGTGATCGACGACAACAATAGAAGGGTTTCAAGTGTGAGCCGTATAAGTAAAGAAGTTAGAGAGAGAATAGGGATAATAAGTCAAACTTCCCCAAATAAATGGAGATAATTAAAATGCAATTAATTAAATCTTATGTTGATTTCCTATTATACCCTTGTCTACTTCTAAATTGTGATTGGGTCTTACGTCTACAAATAATTATAGATCTTAATATATCCTAACTCTATATATATATATATATATATATATATATATATATATATATATATATATATATATATATATATATATATATATATAAAACATAAAATTATGGAGGGTTATTTCATCTTCAAGCAGAGCAGCAAAATGCAGGAACTGTTGGTATTGTTAGATATTTTCCATAACCAAAACATAAAATGCGGAAGCTTAAATCTTAGATCTTGATCTCGAATCCGATTAAAAGAAATAAACAAACGAAGAATACATACCTGTTTCTATTAAGCTTTCCAGATCTGATGTGTAAGGTTAGTTTTCCAGTTGATCTCAAAAACTCTCTCAAAACCCTTAGCAAATAATACCCACGAATTTATCTGTATATTTTCGTATATCTGATTTGCTACTCATCACGTGTTTATATAGATGGAGATATAACCGAATGTGAGAGATTTAAGGGATAGAGATAAGTTTTGATTCAACCGGGAACTCAACCCACAGGATAAACACTAGATAAGGTTTATCTACTATTCAAAATCAGTCCATCAACAATTTTAAATAGTATTTTATATTAAATCCGAATTTTAATGATAACATAATTTACATTTAATTTAAATGGTCCCAAAATATCTAACAATCTCCCACTGGACCACGAATATTTAAATGTGCATATAATCATATAAGCGCTTTAACATATGTTATCATAACATTGGTACCCTCAAACAATCTCGTCCATTAATCATAACAGTATAGGATCAAAGCGGCCTTTGTTACAATTTACATAACTAAACCCATCAATGGTCACATATACATATACGACTAAACGACATAGATTAAACATAAATGTGTGGTTTTGAAATCAATTCTGATTTCCTACGAGTCCCTATTTAGTTTGAAGTGAGATCAAACTTCAAATAAGTGCAAATAATTATGGAATAAACCGAATCCTTAATTCTGTACAGAAATGAATAATTATTCTTAAACAAAACATAAAGCATCAAAATAACATGCAAAACTCCCACTAAAACAAAATATCATCAATCATTATCATACCCATGTGTGCAATATGCTCGTGAAGGACCTTGGGAGGTAATCCCTTCGTGAGTGGATCCGCTATAATGGAGTTTGTCCTGATGTGCTCTATTAAAATATTTTCATTTTGCACTTTTTCTTTAACAACTAGAAACTTAATGTCAATACGCTTTGACTTAGTAAAACTTCAGTTGTTGTTGGAATATAACATTGCTGAATTATTGTCACAATACAACTTTAGTGGTCTTTCAATACCAACATTACGCAGCCCTGTGACAAAATTCTGTAATCATATCCCGATATTTGATGCCTCAAAGTATGTAACAAATTATGTCGCCATAATGGATGAAGTTACCAAAAGGCTGCTTAGAACTCTTTCATGAAATAGGTCATCCTGCTACCAGGAAAATGTAGCACGATGTGGATCGGTAATTATCTTGGCATCAAGTAAAATTAAAATCAGAATACCCAATGATCTCCAAAATATCTGATTTTTTATATGTGAGCATATAGCCTTTTCCTGTATGATCATTTTGTTCTCATATATCACCGAATAAAACCAAAAAGATATATTTACTCCCACTATAGTTTTGATACACAAATCATCCTTTTGCATTTATCTCAAAACCAAACGAGATAATGATACGATGAAACTCGTGATACTATTAATGGGATCTCATAAGTTGAGGTTGTTGAGTTTGTTCATTATAAATAGGAGATTGAATAACATTGTCGGTCCTTGTTCATGAATCATTAGGTACTTAAAATCCACACATCATCATAAACAATAATATGAATCATGATAGATGGTTCATCAATGACAATGTTTCCAACCTTGTTTCTCCCCCAAACTCAACATCCTCAAAGAACATTGCTTTATCCAAATTGCATTGTCAAGGTTCATGCAACAGAGAACTAACATAATGCTCCCATTCCATTCCGTAAAGATGGTCCCATGAAGCACATAAATAACATTCATATTGCAAATATTATGCCAGAACTCAAATTTGATGTTTTGAGAACATAAATAACATATTCCTTCTTTATGGTCATTAATCCATAAACTTTAATCAATAAATTCAATTTACGACAATATTGCAAGGTATCAACACAACATTAATATCAAGTCTTTGGACAATAATATTAACTTGCAACAGATATCTTGTTTTAGTGATAAAACATTAACAATAAATCATATAAATTAATAAGCCCCTCTTTGGATTGACTTATTAATCATATGGAACCGAATAATTGTCATATGTTTACCGACACATATATGTTTATCCGACCAAATATTAATATACCTTTGGGTCGATTAATATCCGCATTAATACACACATAAACTATAATATTTAAAATTCAATTTATGACAATATCATAATATATCAACACAACATTAATATCAAGTCTTTGGACAGTAATATTAACTTGCAACTGATATATTGTTTTATAGTGATAAAACATTAACAATAAATTATGTTGATCAATAAGTCCATCTTTGGATCGACTTATTAATCACATTGAACCGAATAATTGTCAAATGTTACCACAACATATGTATTTATCCGACCAAATATTAACCTACCTTTGGGTCGGTTAATATCCGCATTAATAAACACATAAACCATAATATTTAAATTCTTTGTAAATTAATTTTCACAAAAGAGACCGCTTTTGCGATATATTGTGTTAATAAATTTACTACCAAAATAAATGTCATAACTGAAATTTATCAATAACCAAAAAATTAATTTACTTAAATCACGTCACAATTGAAATTATTGACAACGAACAAAAAAATAAACTGATCATAATTTAACAAATATCATAACCATAAATACCAAAAATTACATGATCATAAGTTAATATCATTATGATTTATAAGGCAAACACAATAACATCACAACCGGACCATATATAACGTCCGAATAATTTAAATTGAATCATAACGATATTTTAATGAAAGGTGGCATATTAATCAAAACTATAAAAGTTTACATAGGTTTTCATAACAACGTCCGAAGCAATAAGCAAAAAACGCATGATATAAATCGATTCCTTATAGACGAAGAAAATCGGCCCAAGAAATAAATAAACAAACCGGCCAATATACAAATTTGGATTATTGTTTTCTTTCGATACATGTTGCACGCAAGAAAAGCCGCTTCAAAGTTGGACATTAGTGTATTACAAAAAAAAAAGGATTTCACAATACAAATAAAACAATTTTGATCTGCCGATAAAAAAAAATTTACAACATAAAAATGGTCAATATCAAAACCCATCGATGATCCAATGGGTAAAATCTCAAGGTGGTCATCCTTTTTTTTATCAAAGTAAACAATGTCAGAAGAGTTTCTTGAAAAGTCCTTTCAAAGTCATAACATATATCTCCCTAATCTTGTATCAATAAATTAAGACACTGGTTTTGACCTTTTATTTAGATTAAACTTAACTCATCTTTTTCTTTCAAAAATCACAAAACTCCGGTAGCCGATAGCGATGGCCGATGAGTTATTTAATTTTATTATTCTTTTTTTTTCGTTGACTTTCAAAGAGATATTGTTTCCACCGGATTCAAAAACTTGATGAGTTATTTAATTTTATTATTCTTTTTTTGTTGACTTTCAAAGAGATATTGTTTCCACCGGATTCAAAAACTCGCCGGAGATTATATTGACCAGGTAAAATCTCAAATCTAAAACTTTCTAGTAACAGATTCGACTAAGCTTTAATTTCAAATAACAGATTCGAGTTGCTCTGATACCAATTGTTGGATATTTTCCATAACCAAAACATAAAATGCGGAAGCTTAAATCTTAGATCTTTATCTCAAATCCGATTAAAAGAAATAAACAAACGAAGAATACATACCTGTTTCTATTAAGCTTTTCAGATCTGATGTGTAAGGTTAGTTTTCCAGTTGATCTCAAAAACTCTCTCTAAACCCTCAGCAAATAATACCCACGAATTTATCTGTATATTTTCGTATATCTGATTTGCTACTCATCACGTGTTTATATAGATGGAGATATAAGCCCGGAAGGGATACATCGTGATGGGGGGCCGTGATGGCCACATAAGGCTCCATCACGGCGTGCACACCGCCCCGTGTGACCGTGATGGGCCGTGGTCGTGGTCACCCGTGTTCCCTTTCACGCTCTATCACAGCTAATCAAAACAAAGAGCTGTTCTCTCTCTTCTCTCTCTCTCTTCCTCTCTCTCTTCTCTCTCTCTTCTCTCTTACATTTTTTAAGTTTTTTTAATTAAAAAGATGATGTGGTGTGATGAAAATGTGATGGGTATAAAGTGGGTAATGTGATGGAGTGTGATGGGGTAAAATCCTATGTGGCGATGACGTGGCGCCCATCACATTTGGGCAATGTGATGGGTACTCCCAAATAGCCTAACCGAATGTGAGAGATTTAAGGGATAGAAATAAGTTTTGATTCAACCGGGAACTCAACCCACAGGATAAACACTAGATAAGGTTTATCTACTATTCAAAATCAGTCCATCAACAATTTCAAATAGTATTTTATATTAAATCCGAATTTTAATGATAACACAATTTACATTTAATTTAAGTGGTCCCAAAATATCTAACAGGTATACCTTGGATTGCGAAAAAAGACACTGCAGAAAATAGTACAAAAAGGAAATTAGATATAGATTAATGCGATCTTTACAATCATGTGTGTATATGAGTATACAGATATAGAGAGACCAAATAGTTATGGAAGGTTATTTCAACTTCAAGTAGAGCAGCCTAATGGAAGAAGTGTGGAGATACCCAAAGTAAAAGAAAAATAATCTTGTTTGGTTTTAATATTATTTTATTGTACAAGACTATTCAAATTGTTGAGATTAAAAGATGAAGGACCAAATATACCTCGAGAATCCCCAAGTTAAGTGTAAGAAACTTGGCACTACGGAGCTGTTGAAGCAGACAAACTATTTTACGAGCATTTGCATTGTATGGATCGTACATAAGGAGGCGAACCTTCTCCAAAGAATGGAAACCATCTGGTGTAGAAGAAAGCTGCCAAGGATGAAAACCTTCTATGTTCAAGGAGGTAAGCCCAGGTGCAGAAATCAGATGCTTCCCTCGGCACCTTTTAATTGTGAGATTCTTGAGTTGAGGTGTAACCACATTCACAACCTCCCTCGGGTCCTGGGGTGTATATTCGAGTGTAAGATCAGAAAGTCGAGGATGACAGATATTTAAAACTTTCTTTCCCTTCATTCTACACCTTTTTAAGTAGAGGTTCTTCAAATTGGTTCCCTTGGAGAAGAGACCAGTACTGTCTTTATCATTATCATTATCATCATACAGTTCGCATTGGTGAAGATGCAATGTCGTTAAAGCTGGGAGGTAACATGTTGGTGTCGCAATAAAGAAATATATGCGTTCATCCATATTCTCAGGCAAGCGTCTAACACACAATTGTGGGACATTGTGAGAGAATGCGCATTTGAAAATTCCTCTCACAGATTCATCATCCTCAACTCTTCTCCCAAGAACGAGATTCACCGAAGAAACTTGTATTTGATTATTGCGATGAGAGAAAACATTAGAAATAAATTTTGAGATGTGGGGCCCATGATCGAGTTTTTCGAAATTCAGATAGGGTAATGAAGTCCAGGCATATCTCCATCTAGATGACAAAACACTGGTTGCGATAGCATCTTTGATGCTAATAAACGAAAAGATTTTATAGATAACGTCATCTGGCAACCTGCTTAGTCTATCGCCTTCTACATCCATTCTCATAACCACAAGTAATCTACAAGCAACAACAAAATATGAGTGCTGGTTTTAATTGGTCAAAACCTAGGACCAAAATTAACATGCGGTAACCTTTCACTATATTCCAAGAATTAGTCAACTAATTCATTCTTCACATCACCATATAAAATTAACAATTACGTATCTAACAAAGAAATCACAAGTTTCCTCTGTTCCGACAGCCGACAAAATCATAAATTCACAAAATTAGGTTAATAATGTAGCTATATAAACTTGTGCATACAAATTCACAATTCATTAATTAGATTTTCAAATTAAAAAAAAAAACAAAAACAAAAAGTAGGTTAGAATTTTTTATACATACTCACAAGGGAATGAGGGATTGAGAGATGGAATCGATTTCGGGAAGACAAAGTTAGAAAGAAGACTTGATGTGTAGTGGATGTCGCTGTGCAAACATATCGAGAGCAACGATGAAGGGGAAGCCCGGCCTGTGTGGTATCGTCTGTCGACCGCTTGAGGGTTTATAGAAGTAGTATTCGCTCTTGAATGCCTTTTATAGGTTCCTAATGTTTTGTTTTTTTTGGACATAAAAAGCCCTTTTGACTGTTTATAAAGTCTTTATCATGTACTAGAAAAGATATGCTGTAAAACACTAAAACATATACCTGGTCATTATCTTGTCGGAAAAAAAAAAAGGTATATATCCTTGGTCATTATCCTATCATATTAAATCACCGAAAAAAAATTCATAATTTTGGGAAAAATTATAAGATTACCGGTTAAGACCACATGTTGCCTATTTCTTTTTATTTTTATTTTGAGGAAATATGTTATTGTTTATTTGGTCCTTGCAAATTTTATTTTAGAAAATTTAATATATTACATTTATTGTCCCTATATTTTATAAGTTTATTTCCCCTTTTAACTATAGATTCTTCCGGTCAAATGACAAATACTAGTCCTCCTTTTTGCAAAATAAATTGACCTCTTGTTTTTTTTTTACCTTCTTCCCTAGCCTTTTTACATTTCTGTTTCGATGCAGATTGCAATTGTTATTGATAAGCTATTTTAGTCGTTCACTAAAATATTATTACAGTTTTTATTTCTTTTCTTACAGAGTGACGAATCTAGGATTTAAATTAACAGATATCCAATTTAAACTTGAAAGAGGTGACAAATTATACCGATCAATTTTTTTTTTTTGATCATGGGGTTGGATTGCCACTAGTACTATCCAAGTCAAATATAAATTAGTAAATGTCTCATAATTACACACAAGTTCTCATATCTAAAAAGCAATTTATAATTTAATGGTTATTAATACCAAGTTAATAAACAAATAAATAATCAAGACGATTCAAAAATCTTTCCCGAAGATAAAAAGTGTTGCAGTACATATATGGCTTGTGTTGTCAATATGGAAAAGGTGGTACAATATATATAGTATATCTATTTATTAGACTATAAATAGACTTTTGGCTTTCTAGTTACGATTGTTTTTATATCTATTTAACTATATCTAGGGGCGGAGTCAGAGTTTTAGAATAGAGGGGCTTACATCATATTAAAATATAAATTATATATGAATAAAGTAATACGATCTTTAAAATTCAACAAGAAATTGACAAAGAAAATTTTGTCTAAATAGAAACTATATAGATTTTTGCAAGAATTGGTCTTCAAAAGTTTTCAAACAACCATAAGCACTTATCCATGGTCATCCATTAACCTGCCAGTAACAAAATAACTAGTTAGAACATAGATACAGATGCTCCATTTTATAAAAATGCAATTAAATAGAAAATGTAAAAATATAAGAAGTTGTACATTGCGCACTTTAAATTGTGCTCGTCTATTTTTCATGGAATAAAAATTGTCTATAATCTTATTTGTGGAAAATGTATCAACAATCTCTCTCTCAATGTTTACAATTAAACAATTTTTAAGAAAATCATCACTCATAGTATTTCGAAGTCGTGTTTTCACAATTTGCATTACTGAGAATTGTGAACATCTTCCCTTATAATATCATTAACAAGTTGCGGTTGCAGTTCACGAATATATTCTTTTCGTTTGAAAAAAGAATCGATTGTTATTTTCTTGCATATGATTTACCCTATAATTATATGAAACCGATCATAATAATAATTCTAATTAATTACAAACTATGCCGTTTAAAAGAAAATATTGATTACAATTAAAAAAACTAAATATATAATAACTAAAAAAAATTTAAATTACCTGCTTTTGAAATTAGCAGAAAGTATCGACGATAAATTATGACAGCGATCAAAACTTAGATTTTTTTTTTTTTTGGTGTTACCTAACTTCCGTTAAGTTGCTTACTTGCGTAATAAATTGACGATTCTCAATCCTCAAAATAAAAGCCACAATTTGGGCTATTGGCCCACTAGAGAAAAAGATTAGGAGGGGCGGTGAAGACGTGAAGTAATATACGATGCAATATAGTTTATCTACTAAAGTATTAATGAAAAAATGTATATCAATTAAATATATTGGGGAGGGCATGACACCGGCAAGTCCCTGTATTGCCTCCGCTTTTGAGTCTATCTCTACACACACGGAGTAGAAACACCATGAGAAAGAAACATGAACCTGATACTATAGAGGAGATTGGTGCCGGAGAAAGTAGAGCAGGCGGTTGGCTGATCGCGTCTGTGGAAATGCACAGAGTGTTGGCGGAGATGGACATAACCATTAAACCAATCGACAACAACAAATAATCAGTGGAAATAGCAGCGAGTTAACTCACTACTGGCGACAACAAAAATCGACGACGGGGGACGGAAATTGAGGATGGCGGTGGCTTCCGGCCGAATGTTTCTTTTGTAAAATTTGTGTTTCGGGCTTTTGTTTTCTTCGGTTTTCGTATGCTCTTTTTCCAATCTTAGATATTATTTCTTCTTATATTTTACAAAACTAAAAATAAATTATCATATTTATAGAAAAGGATCATAAATCTTTGTTTACCTTAACCTCCTAAAAGACCGATAACCATATAAAAGTTTTAAAAATTGTTAAAAGTTCTCCGCTTTGTTTTTTTGGTTAACGAGGGGTGTCCACTGTCCATGTTATGCTTGTCACAGTGTCCAGATGAAATTTTTTATATAATCTACAAAAAATTTCGAAAGTCAGGGATGTCGATGCACACCCTTATGAGTAACGTGGGATCACCATTGCTTTCGTATGTGCCTTTTGTTCACACGTTGATTAAAACCTTAGGGGTTGCTGTCCACTAAAAACCGAAAGGTTTATTATTAAGATTGCATGTATATCGTTTGCCTTCGTCGACCAAAAAAATGTGATTACATTTGTTGGCCAAAAAAATATGATTATGACGAGTTTAATCATGGAATATAATCAATTGAGAACCTAAATCATTGTGAATGAAAGATACGTTTTTGGATTCACATAAGGGTGGACGGAGTAAGAGACGAGATGAAGCGGGTTTGGCCTCGGGCTTAGGCAGTACCGCCGGTACCGCTGTCCTGTGGCTCGGGCTCGCGAAAGATGGTGCCAGGCGGGTTCGGGTATGGGGTGATGAAACCGGGTGAACCCACACCTTTAATAAAAAAGCTTTTTATTATCTAAAAAATTACTCTTCACTCATCTCTATAAATATCACATCTTCACGCCTTCAAAATCTTCTAGTTGTACAAATGCAATGCATCAAGAACAAAAGTCTAAATGAACAAAATATATCCATAAAGCTATATTTAAAAATCTTCTAGTTGTACAAATGCTAAGCCTCCAATGGTAATGGTCACTTATAGTTCTCCAAAATCATCCACTACAAGTAGATGTTAAAATAGTAAAGTTAGACTTGGGGAGTCTAGTAAGTAAACCATGAAAATTGACTTTTTGGTGAAATCGGATAAGCATAACAATCCAACTTCAAAGTCAATTTCCCAAAAACATTCTCAAATTTATTTATCCTTTGTACTTTCAAAATGTCTTTATGCTTGTAAGGAGTCGCAAACAAAAAAACATTTTAAGTAAATTCTTCACAACAAACCAAAATAAAATGCATGAATGTAATGCATATTCATCAATCAGGAATCTTACATGAAGAATCCACTGACATGCTTTGAAATGGGGAATTGATCAGACGCAAAGGTTCCCATGACTTTAGGAATGAAATTAATCCCTTTGCTAGACAAGCCTTCTGAATACCAAAAGACATACATGAGCATGATAGGTTCACTTCTCTATATGACATTGTAACGCCCCGGCTTTTCTCGGTACGTTATTTATTTTAATTAATTAATTATGAGGTATTATATTAATTTAATTAATTAAGGTATGATTAATTAAAAGATTGAGCTTATAATTATTCTCATCTTTTAATCATATAATTAAGTCCATGGGTTTATAGCCAAACCCAATTAAAGCTTAGATGGTCTTCTAGCCCAAAGGCTTTAGGGTTTAGCCCACTAATCTAATATATTAGGGTTCAAAAACCCTAATTTCTCCACTCTACCCTCTCATTCACGGCTCCCTCTCCCTCTCCTTCTATCTCTCTCGGCTCACTCTCTTTCTCTCCCTAACCCTCTTTATTCCCGGATTTGAGAACATAGCCACATTGTTTGGGCGATTCCCGGAGATTGAAAGGTCGGATTGCCACGAAACTTTAACCGAAGGTTCCCAAGACATATATCCAGGCTCTGACCGGAGGAATTTTGATTTCAAGGTCTAGATACTGAGTTATGAAGTTCGCAACATAACCTAGGGTTTCTGTCAGATTTCACTGGTGAGTCCCCCTTCTTGTAAAAATCATATCTCGAGTTCTAGAACTCAAATGGACCCCATATCAGTGCCCAAAGTTCACAAATCGACTTGGGTAACTTTCTTAAAAGGAACCCTCGATAAAAAGGACTTTACCTATGGGCAACAACAGCTTCTCTGCTGTTGGGTTTGATCCGGGTCTGCTGTGATATGTCATTTTGTTTTTATCATTACTAGGGTTTGGGAAATGATCCTGAGTGATTCCAAATACCCACTTGTACATTACATAGTTAATTTAATATCTGGAGAAGCTGGGTTGTTAATTCTTATTATAACTTGGTTAGAATGGACCCACACTCCAGGTCAATGGACAGTCACCAGCTTATGCTGATTCTGTGATTGACCACCTTGTGATTTTTATATCTAGAGCTTGGGAAACCCTTTTTAATCGATTCCAACTCTGAGACTTGTATTTTTGTGTCTAATATTCCTCTGATTTTTGGTTGGGGCTAATTCCACCCACAAGTTGGGTAGAATTGGCCAACACCACCTGACTGTCCGTCCAAAAACTGCAGTGACAAGTCTTTTTGTAAAATTCATATCTCTTACATCCTTTAGAGTTATGAGGAGTTCCTTATGGTTCTGGAAACCTAAGCCATTATAGTTTCTTGTAAAAATTATTTAATCCTATGTTTCTGTTGCGCATTTTGGAGTAATTCAGTCCCAATCAGCAGGACTGTTTTAGAGTCCTTGCTGTGATTACTCCCTTCTCATTTCTTAGTTTCACAACTTCACTCTTCTAACCTTTAGTTCTATTTAGGTGAAGCCTTGAAGTTTGCACAAGCTTGGTAGCCTTATATTGACTCCTATCCGTTACACACTCACTCAAGGTGAGTTCTCTCACACCGTTGTATTAGTATTTATGTTTGCTAGATAGCTCGTGTGTGATTGATTAGATTTACTATTTAAAGCATGCTATATTATTATTATAAAATCGTACATGTGCACTGTATGTGATTGATTAATACTATGAGGGGTAGTTAGGTAAGATCACCAACGTTATACTCTTTATGAGGTGCGGGGATCGGGGCCAAAGGATACGGGATTTACCCGGTGCGGCTCAAACCTACAAGTCCTCCCTATTAATATAAGCATTGATTTGTTCCTTGCTTATTAATGTAATTATAATTGGAATTGGATTTGGATTAGTAAATGTGAATATTGATATGATGTCTGTGTTTGAATTCACTAAGCGTTATGCTTACGGTTCTCCCTAATATTTTCAGGTATTAAGATTAAAGAGGCTGAGGCGTGACTTGGAGCACCGGGATACCACTACTAGAAGAATTTCCATTTTGGGACATTATTATTATTTTGCTTCCGCACATTATTATGTTTATTTCGTTATATTTTGGCTTGGTGATACTTATCTTTTGTAAACTCGTAGCTTCTTCTATAAAAGTTGTTTTAAAAAGTTTAAATATTTTGCGAAAATTTTTGGGTGTGACAAGTTGGTATCAGAGCACACGTTTGAGAGAACTAGGCATTCTTAGGAATGTTCTAGACTCAAATTTGAGGCCCTTAAAATTTTATTTCCCTTAAAATAATTTCTTAAAGAATTTTCTTTAAATTTTTGAAGACTAGTAGTGGAAGATCCAAGGGTGTGCCGGTCAGCCAAGTAAGCCTTGTTTCTTATACTTTTATTTTGATAGATTTTTGCACCTTGAATTGTTATTAGGAGCTTTGCCTTTAGACTTATCATTAGCTAGCCCCAAAATTGTTAAAATTTCACCTAGGCTAGTAATACCATGTGAGAGGGAGTTGTTTAAATAACCGGCTAGAGCGAACTGGAACATTTGAAACTAGACGCAAATGCAAGATTGGAATTTGTGTGGAAGGTTGTAGAAGGGCCCCTACTATTTGAAGCACCGATGCCGATCTCGTGTCGGGGCAAGGTTGAAAATGTCCAGTGAGCTGAGTGTTCCGTCTTCATAGAAATATCTAGGACGAATAAATCCTAATAATCTCTTTACTCTGCGAATATAGATGGCTCCGGCTACTCGTCTAAATCGGACCCAAATGGAGCAAGTTAGGGAACTCATCGCTGAAGAATTTAACAATGCCTTCAACGACCTCATTCCGAATGTCACTATTGACATCATTATCCAAGTTCGTGCCTTGTTGGATGAGCGTTTCGCAGCTGTTCACGGAGGAGCTTTACCCGCGCTGCCTGTTTACGACTCAGCCTACTACTATGAGAAGTTCTCTAACTGCCACCCTCCTCAGTGGAATGGTGACTTGAATCCAGTAGAGGCTAAGCACTAGATTGCCGATATTGAAAGCGCCCTCATGACTTGCGGGTGCCCAGACCAGTTCAAGGTTGTTGTTGCGATGAGCCAGCTGAGGAAGAAGGCGAATGCCTGGTGGAAGACTGTTACGACATTGTTGACTGATGATGAGCTGAGAGCCATGACTTGGGCCCAGTTTGTGGAGAGGTTTAAGAAGCAGTATGTGCCCGAGGTGGAGCAGCAGCGGATGCTGCAGCAGTTTATGACCTTTGAGCAGACTTCAGAGTGCGTATCAGATCTGAATGCCAAGTTCCTGGAGATGATGTCTTTCTGTCCCTCATTTGCCGGAGATAAGGCATGGTTGGTTAGCAGGTATAAGGATGCCCTACGTACGGAGATACGGGAGTTTGTGAGCATGCAGGAGTTCACAACACTGTCAGCTGTTATGGATGCCGCTAGGAGGAGGGAGATTGAGCTACAGACCCAGCAGCACAAGAGGAAGGCGGACCACGCCCTGACCAAGACGTCCGGAGATGCACATAAGAAGCAGAAGAACGGTGGGAAGACGAGATACGAGTATAGGCCGTCTGCAGGACAGGACGACAAGAGTCGGTTAGTGTGTTACAACTGCAAGAAGCCGGGTCATCATTGGAAGAATTGCAAGTCCTCAGTGGTGGTGGCATCACCACAGGTTCCCTCTTTGGTTCCTACCTGTTTTAACTGCAACGAGAAGGGACACAAGAAGCCTGATTGCCCACTGTTGAAGAATAGTAGTGGAGGCGGGGGTATGAAACCCGCGGGTGCATCGTCATCTAAGGGAACTACCATGGTGACACGAGGACGTGTTCACCAACTGACTGCAGAGGAGCCGGCGATTACCGCGACTGTGGCGGGTAAAATCCCCTTTCCTTCATTCTCCTTCACTCTTGTATTGTTTAAATTTGATGGTAGTTTAAATATTGTTTATATGTTGTGAATCAGGCACTTATTTGTTAGACTCCGAGCCCGCTGTTATTATGTTCGACAGCGGTGCTACTCATTCTTTTGTATCTCGCACATTCATTAATCGTCTGGGCCGTAGTATCGGGAAACTGGCTCGCCCAATGGTTATCGAAGTTGCCGATAACCGTATGATTTATGTCACCGACGTGTATCGGGGCTGTACTCTCGAATTTTCCGGGGTTGAATTCCCTATTGATCTCATTCCCATTGCGATGCGAGATATTTGTGTTATCGTGGGTATGGATTGGCTTGACGCGTTTGATGCGGAAATCCTCTGTCGTAAGAAACAAGTTCGCGTTCGAAACCCTAAGGGCAGAGAACTTATCATTCAGGGAGATACTCCTCGTTTGGCCATCGCTTCTTGTTCTGCTGCCAGGGTACTTAATGAAATCCCGGTTGTTTCCGACTTCAACTTTGTTTTTCCGAAGGAACTCCCTGGCTTTCCCCCTATTCGGCAAGTGGAGTTCCGCATTGATCTATTGCCGGGTGCGACTCCGATAGCTAAAGCTCCATATCGGTTGGCGCCACCCGAAATGAAAGAACTCCAGGAGCAACTTCAAGAGTTAAGTAGTAAGGGTTTTATACGGCCTAGCTCTTCGCCATGGGGTGCTCCTATTCTTTTTGTCAAGAAGAAGGATGGCACCCAGCGTATGTGTATCGATTATAGGGAGCTGAACAAGCGCACGATAAAGAACATATACCCGCTACCACGTATTGACGACCTTTTTGATCAGCTGCAGGGAGTATCTTGGTTCTCCAAGATTGATTTACGGTCCGGTTACCACCAGATGCGAGTCCGAGAAGAAGACATTGAGAAGACCGCATTCCGTACTCGCTATGGGCATTATGAGTTCGTGGTGATGCCTTTTGGGCTCACCAACGCACCCGCCGCTTTTATGGACCTCATGAATCGGGTGTGCAGCCCGATGCTTGACCACTCTGTTATTGTGTTTATTGACGACATATTAGTCTACTCTAAGACCAAGGAGGAGCATGAGCAACATCTTCGGGAAGTTTTGGAGACTCTCGCGAGAGAAAAGCTTTATGCTAAGCTCTCGAAGTGTGAGTTTTGGTTAGAAGAGGTTCAGTTTTTGGGGCATGTGGTGAACAAAGAAGGTATCAAGGTCGACCAAGCCAAAGTTGAAACCATTAAGCAGTGGGAGGTTCCAAAAACGCCTTCCGAAATTCGTAGCTTTTTGGGTTTGGCTGGTTACTACCGGAGATTCATAGAAAATTTCTCAAAGATTGCGTTACCACTCACCCGACTGACCAAGAAATCAGAGAAATTTGTGTGGGGCCCGGAACAGCAAGCGGCGTTTGATGAATTGAGATCCCGATTATGTGATGCACCAATCTTGGCCCTAATGGATGGGGTGGGGGATATAGTGGTTTATTGTGACGCATCACTTCTGGGTTTTGGTGCAGTACTGATGCAGCGAGGCAGGGTTATAGCCTACGCCTCCCAACAGCTAAAACCCCACGAGCAAAACTCCCCCACTCATGACTTGGAGCTTGGGGCTGTGGTATTTGCCCTCAAGATTTGGAGACATTATCTCTATGGGGTAAAGTTTATTGTATATACCGACCATAAGAGCTTGAAGTATTTGTTCGATCAGCGAGATCTGAACATGAGGCAGATTAGATGGCTGGATGTGGTGAAAGACTATGACTGTGAAATTCACTACCACCCCGGTAAAGCTAATGTGGTGGCTGATGCTCTCAGTCGCAAACCGTCTGCCGAGCCCATTCGAGCTAAGTGCCTCCGTATGACGATGGTGTCGCCCTTGCTAGACCTGATCCGTGATGCTCAAAAGACGGCAACGAACATCAAGCGGGAGAAAATTGAGAATGAACTGCCTAAAATGGAACTCGATAGTCGAGGTTTGTTGACCCGCCATGGTAGAGTTTGGGTTCCATTTACAGGAGGCAACCGTAAGACCTTAATGGAGGAAGCTCACAAGTCTAAATTCTCCATACATCCAGGTGCTACCAAAATGTATCTGGATCTTCGGGAGGGTTACTGGTGGCACGGAATGAAGAATGATGTAGCCCGGTATGTGGAAGAATGTATGACCTGCCGGAAGGTCAAGGCGGAGCACCAGAAACCGCATGGGAAATTGCAACCTTTGGAGATTCCAAAATGGAAATAGGAGCATCTGACCATGGATTTTATCACTAAGCTGCCTTGGACTGCCCGTGGAGCTGATACTATTTGGGTGATTGTCGACCGTCTAACTAAGAGCGCTCACTTCTTGGCCATAGAGAAGAGTTCATCTGCAAAGAAGTTGGCCGAGATCTTTGATCGTGAGATTGTCTCATTGCATGGTGTGCCCGTTTCTATTGTCTCCGACCGTGACACCCGTTTTACTTCTCGGTTTTGGCGGAAATTTCAGGAAGAGATGGGTACACGATTACACTTTAGCACAGCCTTCCACCCGCAGACGGACGGGCAGAGTGAGAGGACGATTCAGACACTGGAAGACATGCTTCGGGCATGTGCGATCGATTTTGGGGGTAGTTGGGATGATCACTTGCATCTAGCCGAGTTCTCCTATAACAACAGTTATCACTCCAGCATTAAGATGCCCCCGTATGAAGCCTTGTATGGAAGGAAGTGTAGAACGCCTGTTTGTTGGGGCGAGGTAGGACAGAGGGTACTTGGGAGTACCGAAATCGTGCTCCAAACTACGGAAAAGATTCAGGTGATACGAGACCATTTGGCCACGACAAGGAGTCGTCAGAAAAGCTATGCCGACAAAAGACGCTCGGACCTCGAGTTTCAGGTGGGAGATTCTGTGTTGTTAAAAGTCTCTCCCTGGAAAGGCGTAATCCGTTTCCGGAAGCGGGGAAAGCTAGGACCACGATTCATTGGACCATACAAGGTCATTGCTCGTGTTGGGGAGGTGGCCTATCGTTTAGAGTTACCTGAGGAGCTCAGCCTGATCCATGACACCTTCCACGTTTCTCAACTGCGGAAGTGTGTCGTTGATGAGACCACGGTGGTACCATTGGAGGATATCCAGATTGATGAGCGTCTCAACTATGTTGAGCAACCAGTCGCGATTCTAGATCGGGAAACGAAGACCCTTCGGAACAAAACTATAAACTTGGTTAAGGTTCAGTGGCGACATAGACGGGGTTCGGAATGGACGTGGGAACCGGAGGACGAGATGAGGGCTCATTATCCGGATTTATTTGTTGGCAATGACTTCGAGGACGAAGTCCGTTCCTAGTGGGGGAGATTTGTAACGCCCCGGCTTTTCTCGGTACGTTATTTATTTTAATTAATTAATTATGAGGTATTATATTAATTTAATTAATTAAGGTATGATTAATTAAAAGATTGGGCTTATAATTATTCCCATCTTTTAATCATATAATTAAGTCCATGGGTTTATAGCCAAACCCAATTAAAGCTTAGATGGTCTTCTAGCCCAAAGGCTTTAGGGTTTAGCCCACTAATCTAATATATTAGGGTTCAAAAACCCTAATTTCTCCACTCTACCCTCTCATTCACGGCTCCCTCTCCCTCTCCTTCTATCTCTCTCGGCTCACTCTCTTTCTCTCCCTAACCCTCTCTATTCCCGTATTTGAGAACATAGCCACATTGTTTGGGCGATTCCCGGAGATTGAAAGGTCGGATTGCCACGAAACTTTAACCGAAGGTTCCCAAGACATATATCCAGGCTCTGACCGGAGGAATTTTGATTTCAAGGTCTAGATACTGATTTATGAATTTCGCAACATAACCTAGGGTTTCTGTCAGATTTCACTGGTGAGTCCCCCTTCTTGTAAAAATCATATCTCGAGTTCTAGAACTCAAATGGACCCCATATCAGTGCCCAAAGTTCACAAATCGACTTGGGTAACTTTCTTAAAAGGAACCCTCGATAAAAAGGACTTTACCTATGGGCAACAACAGCTTCTCTGCTGTTGGGTCTGATCCGGGTCTGCTGTGATATGTCATTTTGTTTTTATCATTACTAGGGTTTGGGAAATGATCCTGAGTAATTCCAAATACCCACATGTACATTACCTAGTTAATTTAATATCTGGAGAAGATGGGTCGTTAATTCTTAATATAACTTGGTTAGAATGGACCCACACTCCAGGTCAATGGACAGTCACCAGCTTATGCTGATTCTGTGATTGACCACCTTGTGATTTTTATATCTAGAGCTTGGGAAACCCTTTTTAATCGATTCCAACTCTGAGACTTGTATTTTTGTGTCTAATATTCCTCTGATTTTTGGTTGGGGCTAATTCCACCCACAAGTTAGGTAGAATTGGCCAACACCACCTGACTGTCCGTCCAAAAACTGCAGTGACAAGTCTTTTTGTAAAATTCATATCTCTTACATCCTTTAGAGTTATGAGGAGTTCCTTATGGTTCTGGAAACCTAAGCCATTATAGTTTCTTGTAAAAATTATTTAATCCTATGTTTCTGTTGCGCATTTCGGAGTAATTCAGTCCCAATCAGCAGGACTGTTTTAGAGTCCTTGCTGTGATTACTCCCTTCTCATTTCTTAGTTTCACAACTTCACTCTTCTAACCTTTAGTTCTATTTAGGTGAAGCCTTGAAGTTTGCACAAGCTTGGTAGCCTTATATTGACTCCTATCCGTTACACACTCACTCAAGGTGAATTCTCTCACACCGTTGTATTAGTATTTATGTTTGCTAGATAGCTCGTGTGTGATTGATTAGATTTACTATTTAAAGCATGCTATATTATTATTATAAAATCGTACATGTGCACTGTATGTGATTGATTAATACTATGAGGGGTAGTTAGGTAAGATTACCAACATTATACTCTTTATGAGGTGCGGGGATCGGGGCCAAAGGATACGGGATTTACCCGGTGTAACACCCGACTTATTAACCAAAAACACCCCCCAAAAAAAAAATTCATTTTTCAAACCAAATATTTTACAATTAAAACATAAGTAGGGGGTATTAGTTAATACAATACGAGTATAAGAGCATCACGAAGTACAATACATAAAATATTATACATTCTTCAAGCCGGGTCGTTACTTCAAATACTAAGTCCTCAGTCACGGACTTTATCCTTTCCCTTGGCGGGATCACGCTCACCTGCAGGGACATATCAATTAAACGGTGAGCTATAAAGCCCAATGAGTAATCAAATCAAGAATAACATGTATAAGAATAAAATTCTCTATACAAAGTCAAATATGTATTATCATGCAATACAAAATCAAATATGGCTCACGGGTTAGCCCGCTGTTGCCTTGGCTCACGGGTTAGCCCGCTGTTGCCTAGACTCACGGCTTATCCGGTCTTGTCTATATAAGTTTGACTCACAGCTCCGTTCTTGTCTATTAAAGACTCACGGCTTATCTGGTCTTGTCATATCACAGTTTACTTAGATATATTGACTCACAGCTCCGTTCTTGTCTATAACAGACTCACGGCTTATCTGGTCTTGTCGTATATCAAATCATATAATCTGTCAAAATTTGTCCCCAAAATCATTTCCATCTGCAGCCGCTCTTTTAACAAATATCACACCGGATAACAGTGAGATTACTCACCTGAAGGTTTGCTACAACTAGCGTTTGTTGTTCCTTGCCTTGAAATGAAATCCGTAGGATTTTGTCCCGTACCTATAATTCCATTTATTATCAAAATAATTATAGGTTAATAACCATTCCAATTAACTCTAATGCAATAGAGTTCAATACAATATCATTATAAACAATGTCTAGTTAATAAACTTTCCGTTTACTAACTTTTTATGAATTTTACTATTCACCGAGGCATTCGAATCGATCTACAGTGCCCCCGAGGGGTCGAAAACTCAATATAAAAATTTTCCCAAACTTTTCAGACCATAACGAGCCTACGGTTCAAGTTTGAGCTAAATCGGACAAGTCAAACAAAAGTTAGCATTTTTGATCCCCTGCCTGGCCCCTGCCTTGGAGGCGCACTGCGCCTAGAATAGGGCGCACTGCGCCCTGCGCCAGTGCAGCTTCCTGGGCAGTCGCGATTTGTGCACTGTAGCTTGCAGTTTTGGTCCATTAAGTCCTTATTTCTGTTCTTAATCGTTTGGGGTTTGTTCCTAGGCTAAAACCTTACACTTTAACAAGGTTTTCAACCATCTAAACCCACTCAATCAATCATATGAAGGATTAGGGTTCTTAGTTCCAAAAACCCCAAAACTTCAAATTCATCACAAATAGCAATCTACTTCCAAAATCTTTAATTAAGTCTTTATTAGCATGACTTAATGGAAGTATTACATCAACTTAACCACATAATCATAACTGCAAATGCAGTTTTTGAGTTCTACAAAACTCATCAAGAACAATTAGTCAAGAACTTGAAGAACTTACCTCCAAAACTTCCAATTCTACCCTTTGAAGCTATAATCCGATTTTCAAGCCTCAATCTTCAAGAATTCTTCCAAAATTCTGCAACTCCCGTACAAAGAAACCCTCCCGTAGCTCACCAAAATTCTGCACAAAATGGGAGAAGCTTCCAACCTTTTATACTTCCAGAAATTGCATTTTGGTCCCTAGAGTTGCATATTTTGAACTTTTGCCACAATTTACACAATTTATGACAAAAATCAACTTTTATAACATTTTAAGTCCAAAACTCAAAACATTATTACAAACTTAATCCTTTTCTTTCCAAAAGACCAAATTACCCTTCTAAGGTAAAATGACCAATTTGCCCTTTTTATTATAATTACATAATAAACATGTTTTGGCGTTACAAATTCTCCCCTCCTTTAAGAGATTTCGTCCCCGAAATCATACAAAAAGTTGAGGGTATTTCTCCCTCATTTCACTTTCGGTCTCCCACGTCATGTCGAAACCTTTGTGATGACGCCAAAGTACTTTCACCATGCTGATCTTCTTATTTCGCAGCTGTTTTACCTTGCGGTCTAACACCCACTCGGGTTGTTCCGGATATCTTAACTTTTCATCCACCTCAATTTCAGCAAGAGGTATATGTTGAGATTTATCAAACAAAGTTTTCCTTAAATGGGACACATGGAATACATCATGTATACCATGAAGTTCATCAGATAGCTCCAGTCGATACGCCACGGCTCCAACTCTTTGGGATACACGGAAAGGTCCAATGAAGCGAGGACTCAACTTCCCTTTCTTCCCAAAACGAATTATGCCTTTCCAAGGGGATACTTTGAGCATTACCATATCTCCTACTTGGAATTCTATCGGTTTCACCCGTTTGTCCGCATATTGTTTCTGTCTATTCTGAGCTACCTTTAAATTTTCGTGTATCAGTTTGATCTTTTCTTCGGTCTGTGCTACAATTTCAGGTCCAGCCAACGGCTTTTCCCCAACTTCAGTCCAGCAGGTCGGAGTACGACACGGTGCTCCATACAAGGCTTCATACGGGGCCATCTGAATGCTGGAATGATAGCTGTTATTGTACGTGAATTCCACCAAAGGCAAATGATCTTCCCAGCTTCCACCGAAGTCAATGACACAAGTTCTCAACATATCTTCCAAAGTCTGGATTGTTCTTTCACTCTGACCATCGGTCTGCGGGTGATATGCGGTACTCATAAGTACTTTTGTACCCAATTGCTTTTGAAGACTCTGCCAAAAATGAGAAGTAAACCTACTATCTCGGTCAGATACAATCGATGCTGGAAATCCATGTCGACAAATCACCTCATCTATGTAGATTTTCGCCAGTTGATCTACTCTATACTTTTCTTTATATGGTATGAACTGTGCCAATTTGGTCAATCGATCCACAATCACCCATATAGAATCATAACCTCGCGGTGTCCGCGGCAACTTCGTCACAAAATCCATAGTAATATGGTCCCATTTCTTCTCTGGAACCGGCAATGGTTGTATTTCCCCGTACGGTTTCTGATGGTTTGACTTAACTTGCAGACAAGTCAAACATCTTTCCACATATCTTCCGATGTCCCTCTTCATTCCAGGCCACCAATACATCGGCTTTAGCGTCCGATACATCTTAGTACTGCCCGGATGAACTGCATATCGGCTGAAATGTGCATCTTCTAGAAGCAAATTCCGCGCTTCTCCTTGTTTCGGGACCCATATTCGGCCCCTGAAGGTCTTCAATTTCTGAGCATTTTCTTCCAGATACTTTAAATATCCAACCATTCTTTCACTTTTTACATTCTCTGATTTACACGCTTCTTCTTGTGCTGAACGAATCAATTCTGGTAACCAGCTTACTACACCCATGCATGCGGATGTAATTTTTAGAGGAGCTTCTTTTCGGCTTAGAGCATCTGCCACCACGTTCGCCTTGCCAGGGTGGTACTGAATTTCACAATCAAAGTCTTTCAGTAGATCCATCCACCTTTGCTGTCTCATGTTGAGCTCTTTCTGGTCGAAGAGGTACTTCAAGCTCTTATGATCAGTGTAAATAACAAACTTTACACCGTATAAATAATGCCTCCATAACTTCAATGCTAGAACCACCGCAGCTAATTCCAGATCATCAACTGGATATTTCTTTTCAGCATCTTTTAATTGGCGGGACGCATAGGCTATGACCCGACCTTTCTGCATTAGAACACACCCAAGTCCAACTCTAGAAGCATTGCTGTAAATTACATACTCTTCTCCGCTTTGTGGTAGTGCTAACACCGGTGCTTCACATAAAGCTTGTTTCAACTTCTGAAATGCTTCTTGCTGCTTTTCGGCCCACATGATTTTTTCGCCTTTCTTAGTCAATTTGGTTAACGGAACAGCTATCGAGGAAAAATTTTCGACAAATCTCCTGTAATAGCCTGCCAAACCAAGGAAACTTCTTACTTCGGTTGGACTTCGAGGCGGTTCCCATTTCATCACAGCTTCAACTTTTGCTGGGTCGACTTTCACCCCTTCGGCATTAATTACATGGCCAAGAAATTGAACTTCTCTTAGCCAGAATTCACACTTGGAGAATTTTGCATACAACTTCTCCCGGCGAAGCAACTCCAACACTTATCGCAGGTGCACTTCATGTTTGGCTTGGCTTCGCGAATACACCAAGATGTCATCAATAAACACTATCACCGAGGTATCAAGGAACGGTCGACACACCCGGTTCATAAGATCCATGAATACGGCTGGAGCATTGGTTAACCCAAAAGGCATCACCAAAAACTCATAGTGACCGTATCGTGTGCGAAAAGCTGTCTTTGGAACGTCAGATTCTCTTATCTTCAGCTGATGGTAACCCGACCTCAAGTCAATTTTAGAAAAGTAGGATGCACCTTGTAGCTGATCAAACAAATCATCTATTCTGGGTAGCGGGTACTTGTTCTTCACCGTGATTTTATTCAATTCCCGATAGTCAATACACATGCGCATTGACCCATCTTTCTTCTTAACAAACAGAATAGGGGCTCCCCAAGGCGATGTACTCGGTCTGATGAAACCCCTGTCTAGCAGTTCTTCCAGTTGCTTTCGCAGTTCCACCATCTCTGAAGGTGCCAAACGATATGGAGCTCGAGCAACAGGAGCAGCTCCCGGAATCAGTTCAATCGTGAACTCAACCTGTCGATCTGGTGGCAACCCTGGAAGTTCATCTGGAAACACATCTGGGAATTCGTTTACCACGTTTACATTCGCTACTCCCACCTTAACTGGCTTAGCCACCGCTACATAGGCCAAATAAGACATCCCTTCTTTACTAATACAGCTTCGGGCTTGAGCAAAGGAGATAACTGGCATTCTTAACCGAGGTCGTTCACCCTGAATCTTTATCCATTCTCCATCCGGCGATAATACTGTGATGTTTTTATTTCTACAATCCATGTTGGCATAATTCGTTGCCAACCAATCCATTCCCACGATTACACCAAATTCGTTGGTAGTCATCGGCTTCAAATCTATAGGGAATGTGGTCCCGTAGATTTTAAGCTGACAACCTTCCAAGTGTTCAGAAACCCAAACATATCGGCCATCCGCTATAGCCACTTCCAAGTTTTCATCCATTGGGGTTAACGGTACATTCAGGCGAGGCAATAAAGACTCCGATACAAAACAGTGTGTTGCTCCTGGATCAAATATAACATATACAGGTATGGTATTGAGAGTAAAGATACCTGTAACCACATCCGTCTTCTCACGGGCTTCTTCCACGGTCATCTGGAAAGCTCGCGAGGCCACCGGTCGTCCCCTGTTCTTCGACTCTTCTTTCTTTCCCACTTGATCTTCCCTAGGTCTTTCACTGTATACTCCAGATTTCAGTTGGGGACAGTTCAGGCGAATATGATCCGTAGCCCCGCATTGGAAACACCTACGGTCCGCCCGACAGTCCCGTGTAAGATGACCCGTTTTTCCACAATTTCGGCAGCTAACTGACCCAGTATCGCTGCGACAACTGCCCGTGTGCCTTTTTCTGCATTTTTCACACCACTTGCCTTCATCTTTCTGGCCTTTTCCCCTAGACCCGGATTGTTGCGACTTTTTTTGAGGCGTCCAACCTTGGTCTTCCGCCTTTCGTTTCGTTTCCAAGACTTTCTTTTCGTCTTCTTGTCGCTTCAGTTCTGTTTCTCTTTCCGTGGCTCGATCCACCACTTGCCGGAAAGTAGGTAGTTTCAGCGGTTGCACGATTTCCCTAATTCGGGTCGTTAACCCCCAGACATACTTATCAATCTTTCTCTTTTCAGTATAGATGTGGTGTTCCGCAAACCTAGCTTTCTCCAGAAAGCTAAGAGTATATTCTTGAACAGATCGGGAACCCTGTTCCAGATGCAGGAATTCATCCTCCAATTGCTTTATTGCTACTTCAGAACAATATTCTTCATTGAACTTATTCTTGAACTGTTCCCACGGTACTGATTCGGTTGAATCAAGATTCAAAGACTTGTAATAAATTTGCCACCAGTGTAGTGTAGTGCACTGCTTGTGAGTTGGTTCGTGGCAAATTCTACTTTATCATTATCCGCACATTTGCTTACTCGAAACACCTTCTCAATATGCATGATCCATTCCATAGCTTTGACTGGATCATCTGTCCCCGAGAATTCCTTTGGTTTACAACCAAGGAAGGCTTTATACGTACACCCAACTTTCTTTGTAGAGGCTTCCCCTCCTTGTGTTTCTTTCACTGCCCGGGCCCGACTTTCTCCCTGGCTTTCATCTTCCGGCTGCTTGTCATGAACACTTTTTGCAGCTTCTTCACTAGGATTAGGATTTGCACTCGGATTAGGATTGCCACTCGGGTTGGGGTTATTCGTTAACGTAGGCATCATTTGCCTAACCACTTCTTCCACTATCGCCCGAATGTCAGGTGGATTTTCTCCCACCGGTTCCCGTGCTGGTGCTCTTCGCCCAACAGAGACGCGTGACCGAGCTGGTCCACTTCTTGCAGTTCCACGCGAATTCACACCAGTGGGATTACTTCGTGTATTTCTCATACTTCAAAATTTCAGCAAACCGTTAGATTACATATATAATAACAAACTTATATATATATATATATATATATATATATATATATATATATATATATATATATCTAACAGTCCATTTGTATGTTTTTCTCTCAAGGTTTAAGTCCAGGAATCTAGTCTAAGACACCTAGTTCACTTAAACCACGGCTCTGATACCAACTTGTAACACCCGACTTATTAACCAAAAACACCCCAAAAAAAATTTTCATTTTTCAAACCAAATATTTTACAATTAAAACATAAGTAGGGGGTATTAGTTAATACAATACGAGTACAAGAGTATCACGAAGTACAATACATAAAATATTATACATTCTTCAAGCCGGGTCGTTACTTCAAATACTAAGTCCTCAGTCACGGACTTTATCCTTTCCCTTGGCGGGATCACGCTCACCTGCAGGGACATATCAATTAAACGGTGAGCTATAAAGCCCAATGAGTAATCAAATCAAGAATAACATGTATAAGAATAAAATTCTCTATACAAAGTCAAATATGTATTATCATGCAATACAAAATCAAATATGGCTCACGGGTTAGCCCGCTGTTGCCTTGGCTCACGGGTTAGCCCGTTGTTGCCTAGACTCACGGCTTATCCGGTCTTGTCTATATAAGTTTGACTCACAGCTCCGTTCTTGTCTATTAAAGACTCACGGCTTATCTGGTCTTGTCATATCACAGTTTACTTAGATATATTGACTCACAGCTCCGTTCTTGTCTATAACAGACTCACGGCTTATCTGGTCTTGTCGTATATCAAATCATATAATCTGTCAAAATTTGTCCCCAAAATCATTTCCATCTGCAGCCGCTCTTTTAACAAATATCACACCGGATAACAGTGAGATTACTCACCTGAAGGTTTGCTACAACTAACGTTTGTTGTTCCTTGCCTTGAAATGAAATCCGTAGGATTTTGTCCCGTACCTATAATTCCATTTATTATCAAAATAATTATAGGTTAATAACCATTCCAATTAACTCTAATGCAATAGAGTTCAATACAATATCATTATAAACAATGTCTAGTTAATAAACTTTCTGTTTACTAACTTTTTATGAATTTTACTATTCACCGAGGCATTCGAATCGATCTACAGTGCCCCCGAGGGGTCGAAAACTCAATATAAAAATTTTTCCAAACTTTTCAGACCATAACGAGCCTACGGTTCAAGTTTGAGCTAAATCGGACAAGTCAAACAAAAGTTAGCATTTTTGATCCCCTGCCTGGCCCCTGCCTTGGAGGCGCACTGCGCCTAGAATAGGGCGCACTGCGCCCTGCGCCAGTGCAGCTTCCTGGGCAGTCGCGATTTGTGCACTGTAGCTTGCAGTTTTGGTCCATTAAGTCCTTATTTCTGTTCTTAATCGTTTGGGGTTTGTTCCTAGGCTAAAACCTTACACTTTAACAAGGTTTTCAACCATCTAAACCCACTCAATCAATCATATGAAGGATTAGGGTTCTTAGTTCCAAAAACCCCAAAACTTCAAATTCATCACAAATAGCAATCTACTTCCAAAATCTTTAATTAAGTCTTTATTAGCATGACTTAATGGAAGTATTACATCAACTTAACCACATAATCATAACTGCAAATGCAGTTTTTGAGTTCTACAAAACTCATCAAGAACAACTAGTCAAGAACTTGAAGAACTTACCTCCAAAACTTCCAATTCTACCCTTTGAAGCTATAATCCGATTTTCAAGCCTCAATCTTCAAGAATTCTTCCAAAATTCTGCAACTCCCGTACAAAGAAACCCTCCCGTAGCTCACCAAAATTCTGCACAAAATAGGAGAAGCTTCCAACCTTTTATACTTCCAGAAATTGCATTTTGGTCCCTAGAGTTGCATATTTTGAACTTTTGCCACAATTTACACAATTTATGACAAAAATCAACTTTTATAACATTTTAAGTCCAAAACTCAAAACATTATTACAAACTTAATCCTTTTCTGTCCAAAAGACCAAATTACCCTTCTAAGGTAAAATGACCAATTTGCCCTTTTATTATAATTACATAATAAACATGTTTTGGCGTTACACCCGGTGCGGCTCAAACCTACAAGTCCTCCCTATTAATATAAGCATTGATTTGTTCATTGCTTATTAATGTAATTATAATTGGAATTGGATTTGGATTAGTAAATGTGAATATTGATATGATGTCTGTGTTTGAATTCACTAAGCGTTATGCTTACGGTTCTCCCTAACATTTTCAGGTATTAAGATTAAAGAGGCTGAGGCGTGACTTGGAGCACCGGGATACCACTACTAGAAGAATTTCCATTTTGGGACATTATTATTATTTTGCTTCCGCACATTATTATGTTTATTTCGTTATAATTTGGCTTGGTGATACTTATCTTTTGTAAACTCGTAGCTTCTTCTATAAAAGTTTTTTTAAAAAGTTTAAATATTTTGCGAAAATTTTTGGGTGTGACAGACATATATCATACCTAATATAATGTTTTTTTCTATTACTGTGCCAGGTATCAAGCGAATCCAATAACACCTCACATGACATCTATAAATAACATATTTTGTTATCTACAAAAGACCACTTCACTATACTTATGGTATCCAGCCAACTCAGGATCATTTAGTTAAGTATTTTCAGATATTGATCTTTATAGATGTTTACTCGATCGCAATAGCAAAACTAGGGGTTGCCAATTTCTTGATAGAAAACTTATTAGTTAGCAATCTAATAAAAACTTAAATATACTGAGCTATTAAGAGAAAGTGGAATTAAATTACTTTGTGTGAGATAATATTACTTATTTATGTGTGAATATTATAGATATAGCATAACTATAGAGAGAAAAAAGAATAAGACAAATCAGACTAGTCTAAATTTACCACCTTCTAAGAATAAATCAAAATTTAGGCAAATTTCTAAAATAGCTATCAATTTTGCAAATGACATCTACAAAATTGATGATGGTTACATTTTTTGACCATCACAGATGAATTGATGACATCATCTGTTGTAATGCCCGGTTTCTCAATCTTAGGATACACCAAAAGAATTAATCAAACACAAGCCTTATATTGGTGTAAACCGAAAAGATGAGTAACTAGTTACAAAGTTTGCATCAAAAGCCTAGTTTAAGTTATAAACTATATACAACAAGTGTTACAAGTTTTATACAAAAACCGGGACATTTGAAAGTTCAAACAACAACACAATTCCATTCCAAAGTCCAAATCCATTCTAAGGTCCATAGTCCATTCCAGCAAACCCTCCGTGATGTGTTTTCCATGACCTGTACTACCAGAACCTAACACAGACAACAATAACAAACAAATTATGAGCTTCAAAAGCTCAGTGAGCAATTAGAGAATTAACTTGGTTATATATTCCAGTTCCTCTTTTAAGTGAATCCCCAAATGGCTATCTCAGCTTTAGTATATCACAAACACTACTACTATGTAATTCAATACTCAAACTTGAATTTACTCAATCAATCCAATATGAAATTTCTTTGATCTGCAACAAACATCTCAAACATATATATATATATATATATATATATATATATATATATATATATATATATATATATATATATATATATATATATATATATATATATATATATATATATATATATATATAACATATATATATATATATATATATATATATATATATATATATATATATATATATATATATATAGTTCATTTAATGATAACTACTCACCTGTAGCTGGATCGATACGTGGAACTCCAGATCCTCGGGCTTGATCCTGTCTAGCCTTAGCTATAACACAATAGCTAAATTTCAATACTCATGTCTCTCTATAACCTCAATCACAATTTATATCAACAAAAATCCAGAAATTTGCATTGTATAGTGAAGTTATAATCAATCAACAATAATAACACTCTAGTTATAACTCCTCACTTCACATTTTGACCCATTCAAGATCAAAAACACAACAACAAGCATATTACTAACTCAGGTCTAAGATTAAATCCTTTGCATACCTACTAATCTAATAAATTTTACTCTAATATCGCCAATTCATAGGTGGTTCATCGAGACCACAAGAAACTACCCCAAATCAAACAATTCAACGATTGAAACGAAATCAAAATCGAAGAGGATTACCTTTCAAGCTCCAAGTATGAATCCCTAGCTTCAATTCGTGAATATTAGGCTTAAATCTCGACTTAGAAGGCTTAGAAATCGATTTCTAGGGTTTTAGGAGGGTTTGGTTCGGAATTGATTTAACCCAAATGAATGAAATTTCATACTTTAAAAGTTGCACAGACCCGTAACCCGACCTGGGTTACCAAACCCGCCCCGGGTTTTGTTACGCAATTCCTCACTTCAAACCTAGGCGCAGCACGGTCCGGGTTATTCTGTTGAACACGGCCCGGGTTCCTCAACACGACCCGGGTTGCTATTTTTCCCATTTTCATTTCAATCCGACTCGACCCGTGTTACAAAACTCGACCCGATTTAACCTTTTAAGAATCCAAGTTGTTTCTTTTACCCCTTTTTAACATCCTACTTCTCCTAGATGGTTTTTAAACATCTTAACTCATATTTTAACTTATCTAAGCTCGTTTATATTAAAATTAATATTATCCTATCATAATTAAAAGTTACGGTATTACAAGTTCTTACCCCCTTCAGAAGATTCCGTCCTCGGAATCTCTTGAGACAAAAAGGGATACTTTGATCGCATCTCTTCCTCGGCTTCCCAAGTGACATCTGTTCCTATATGATGTCGCCATTGTACTTTGACCACGCCAATCTCTTTATTCCGCAACTTTTTGATCTTTTTGTCTAAGATTCTTTCCGGCATCTCTTGATATCTCAATTTTTCGTCTAATTGAACTCCGGCCAAAGGTATTCGAGTAGATTTATCATGCAACGTCTTTCTAAGGTGTGACACATGGAACACATTGTGAATACCTCGTAACTCATCAGGAAGTTCAAGTTTGTACGCAACTGCTCCAATCTTCTCCAAGACTCGAAAGGGTTCGATAAATCTTGGACTCAACTTCCCTCTTTTACCAAAACGGATTATTCCTTTCCAAGGAGACACTTTTAACATTACCATGTCTCCGACTTGGAACTCTAGTGGCTTCCTTCTCTTATCTGCATATTGTTTTTTGTGATTTTGGGCTACTCGTATGTGTTCACGGATACTTTGTATCTTCTCTTCGGTTTCCGCTACAATTTCTGGTCCCGCTAATGGTTTCTCTCCAATCTCCGTCCAAAAAGTTGGCGTTCTACACGGTGCACCATATAAAGCTTCAAAAGGTGCCATTTGTATACTGGAGTGGTAAGTGTTGTTATAAGCAAACTCTACTAAAGGCATGTGATCTTCCCAACTTCCCCCAAAATCGATTATGCAAGCTCTTAGCATATCTTCAAGTGTTTGTATCGTTCTTTATGACTGTCCATCTGTCTGGGGATGATACGCAGTACTCAACAAGGCTTTAATACCAAAATATCTCTAAAAACTCTGCCAAAAATGTGAATTGAAACGACTATCTCTGTCAGAAATTATTGAAGTTGGCACTCGATGTTGTCTCACTCTTTCTCTAGTATAAATCTCAGCTAATTTTGATACTTGATAATCTTCTCGGATCGGAATGAAGTGAGCCGATTTCGTTAATCTATCAACGATAACCCATATGGAATCATATCCTCGAGGAGTCTGAGGCAACTTTGTGATGAAATCCATAGTGACTTCATCCCATTTCTTCATTGGTATCGGTAACGGTTGTATTGTTCCGTACGGTTTTTGGTGATTGGCTTTTACTTGAAGACATGTCAAGCAATTCTTGACAAAACGTCATACATCTCGCTTCATACCGGGCCACCAGTAATACGACTTTAGAGTGTAATACATCCGCGTACTACCTGGATGAACTGAATATCTGGTACAGTGAGCATCCTCGAGCAACAGCTGTCTCGCCTCACCATGTTTCGGAACCCAAACTCGCTCTTGAAAGGTTTTGATTCCTTGTGCATTTTCCACTAGTTTCTCTGCATAACCGATCATTCTTTCTTTCTTTAAATCATTAGACTCTCTTTGACATCTGCGTATCATCTCTGGCAATCGACTCACAACTCCCATTCGAGCCAATACAACTTGAATAGGCGGCTCTTTCCGACTCAGTGCATCCGCCACCACATTAGCTTTACCGGGATGGTAAAGTATTTCACAATCATAATCTTTTAACAGATCCATCCACCGTCTCTGCCTCATGTTCAACTCTTTCTGATCAAACAGGTATTTCAGACTCTTGTGATCTGTGTAAATCTGAAACCGCACGCCATAAAGATAGTGTCGCCACATCTTCAATGCAAAGACTATCGCTGCTAATTCTAGATCATGTACCGGATAAATTTTCTCGTGTGGTTTGAGTTGTCGGGATGCATAGGCAATTGAACGTCCTTTTTGCATTAACACACACCCGAGACCACTTAAGGAGGCATCGCTGTAGAGAACAAAGTCTTCTCCTCCTTGCGGTAAGGCCAACACCGGAGCTTTACACAAATAATCTCTCAATTGTTCAAAAGCTGACTGTTGCGCCTCAGTCCAGTTAAACTTCTTTGTTAATTTGGTTAGGGGTGTAGCTATACAAGAGAAATTTTCAACAAATCTCCGATAGTAACTCGCTAACCCCAGAAAGCTACGAACTTCCATCGGACTCTTTGGCGGCTCCCAATTCATTACAACTTCGATCTTTGACGAATCCACCTTTATACCATCTTCGTTTATCACATGGCCAAGAAATTGAATTTCTCGTAACCAAAACTCACACTTCGAAAACTTCGCGTATAACTTCTACTTACGAAGGAGATCTAACATTTGTTGCAAATGAAATCTATGCTCATCTCGACTCTTCGAGTAAATCAAAATGTAATCGATAAATACAATTACGAATTTATCGAGAAAAGGACGACAAATTCGATTCATTAGATCCATAAAAGCAGCAGGAGCATTAGTCAAACCAAACGGCATGACTAAAAACTCGTAATAACCATACCTCGTGCAAAAAGCCGTCTTCGGAATATCAACTTCTTGTACTCTCAATTGATGATAACCGGATCTCAAATCAATCTTTGAAAAATACGTGGCTCCGTGTAGTTGATCAAATAAATCATCAATCCTCGGCAATGGGTAATGGTTCTTTATAGTAATTTTGTTGAGCTCTCGATAGTCTATACACATTCTCATAGAACCATCTTTCTTTTTCACGAAAAGTATAGGCGCACCCCACAGAGACGAACTCGGACGAATAAATCCAAGTTCCAGTAACTCTTGCAACTGTCTCTTTAATTCTTCTATCTCAGACGGTGCCAATCGGTACGGTGGTCGAGCTACCGGCTTCGCCCCCGGTATGACATCGATCACAAATTCAACTTGCAGACTCGGTGGTAAGCCTGGAAGATCATCTGGAAATACATCGGGATAATCTCCAACCACTTCTACTTCTTCAATTTTAGAAAGTCTTGATTCGGCACTAATCACATGTGCCATAATCAATTCGCCTCCTCTTTCCATATATTTCCGAGCCGTCGCCAATGTCACTATCGGTACTTTTCGAGAACGTCTCTCACCTCATATTAAGATTCTAGAACCACTCGGTGTTTTTATGGAAAGTGTTTTCTCATGACAATCCATATTCCCTCTATTGTCATCTAACCAATCCATCCCGACTATTACATCAAACTCATGATTTGTAATCGGCTTCAGATCGATAAGGAATATAACCCCAAATATCTCAAGTCGACATCGTTTATACTGACTCTTTACTAAAACATATCTCTCATCTGCTACATCTACTATCACTTTTTAATATAAACCAACGAAATTCTTTAACCATGAAGCACCACGTTCTGGTGTAAACAATTACCGATTTGAAAACCCTTTCAAATCAATCACCCTAATCATTTCCCAATGATTTCTCACGTCTGTTCAGAAATCCATTCAGTATTCTCAGCCAGGCAATATCCTGAATCCAACTTACAATGCTCTAAGCATTAAGTCATCAGGATATGTTCATAACACTTCTGATTTGTCCAAGAGGCTCGAGGAACCTGATGTAATCTCATTCCAAGCCCTTTCGGAATCCTAAGATTACCAATAATCCTTGTGTCATGATTTTCGGAAACCATTTCCTTTCAGGGACTCTTTCTTATGCATCTTGAATCCCATCAAGATCATATTCTCAACGGCTAAGTCAATACTGTCAGTCTCATCTATCTGATAGATGTCTATGAACTACGTGAGCATGCTGCACCTTCTTTGTTTCTTTCATGCCAATTCATTAGACTTTGCAATGACAGAAAACTCCATTCCTGGGGTTATGCATCTTGAATCTCATCAAGATCATATTGGCAGAATTCTGATCTATCTAATAGATGTTCACAACCACCTGAGTATGTTGTATCTCTTAAAGTTTTTTCATAGCGAACCGTTTCTTAACACCAAGTCATTACACTTTGTAATGATAAGAGACGTTTCCTAGAACCAGTATGTAACCCACATACAATGATAGCAGATAACAACGATACTCCCACTGGCTTTGACACCGTTATATGACTCTTTCGGACTATTCACAAAATCCAGAACTTATGGCACATTTTGCGAAACCGAAATCCAAACCTTTTCGACATATTAAATGAAATCTTTCAGGCTATTCACAAAATCCAAACCTTTTGGCCTATTTTGAGAATCCGAATATCCTTTCTTACGAGATGCCCATGGGACGAATCCCGGGGCCATGTACCTTTTGTAATGGCATGCTCTATGTGAGTCCCTATTAGTGTGCCGGTAAACCACACACGCTCCACTAACGACTCACACTATGCCACGTAGAATCCTCTCGGATTACATCTTCTATTGAGAGTGCTTCTCTCATAATCAGTTGCTTGACTCCAAGTGATGACTCATTCAACCAGATGTTCTGTAAGTATATTTCTATGTTCCCTTCTTTTGATGATTCAATTACTCCCACTGGTTCCTAGACCAGTTGTAAAGATCAATCAAACTGTCACATAGACTGTGTCTCGTGGTAAGGTTCTCTTATTTGGCAGCAACTGGGCTCGCCAATGCTTCCAGCAGTCGGATTACTTATTCGTACCATCTTTAGTGTTTTACCACTACCCGGTATATCACCCAAACCATAACTCCTTATGACAGTGACAATAACTACTGGTCAAGCGAAGAGAGGGTATGTCAGGTTTAACAGGAATCTAATTCATGGTCAAGTCCCAGTGGTGACTAAAGGTTCTTTCACTTGGCTAATCCCTGAACTCATTCAGAATTATTCTTACTCCCACTGTTTCCTTAGAACTTGAGTTCTTTCTAAAAGTACTCTTCTTTCAAAGGATAACCGGAGTGGCCAATGAAACGACATTGCTGATCAGTTTCAGGCTTGTCATGAGATTCAGACGAATGCTACATGACCCTGGACTTTCTATGTACTAGTGGGACGATCCCAGCTTTACATTTCAGACAGTGTCAACATAACCTACTTAGTCTAAGATGTGGTCGGAATATGGCTTCTGCGGTCTGACTGGTTGAATATTCAATTCATTGAAATATTAGTCGGAAATGTATCCAGTGTATCTTATACACCGAGGAACAAACTATTTCGATCAATGCTCCATCATCTTCCCTAAGACACATTATAACCATTAGTGTTCTTGGAAGGGGATAAACTGTGAAACATTTTCTCAGTCTATGTAGTCATTCAGGTGCTGTTGATCTTATACTTCCTTTGAAATCCTTGAACACTTCATGGTTCTAATCAATCGCTTATTCCGATAAGCGAAGCCATATTTGTCAAACTATTTGGCAAATATTTTGAAGCATAACTAATCGTGTTCTGTTTGAAGATTCGAGCAATACACAGTAACTTATGTGTTTGTCGCTCAAAATCTTAATACCTTTACATCTCCATGTAAATTTATGACTTTGTTAATATTGTTCAAGACATGCAATCATCACCTGACTCCAAGTCAACTGATTCCAAAATCCTATCCATTGGATCTTTGGGCGATTCCTTTCTTGCCACAATTAATTTTATTAAGCACTCAATTCATCATGTGACTCTAAGTCAAATGATTCCAAAGTCCTGTCCAACTGGACCTTTGGTTGAAGTGAATCTCATAAAATTCACTTTAACAATCATAAAGAACACAATTTACAAATCCAATCCCATTGGATGTATCAACATTCAAGTTATTACCATTTACTTCATCAACACATTCACACAACATTTCGAGGACAATTAAAACAACCATTTTAAAAAAAATATTTCATTAAACCAGAATTATCCTCAGAACAATGTACAATGCGAATCTATGTTAAATGTATCTATAAACCAATAACAAGAACAAATATCTAGCTTAACTCCCAAAAATGCACGAGCTCCATATCCAATCTGAATATGCTCCTGTGCGACAACATCCCGCATCCTACAGAGTCCGTGCATACAGAGCAAATGTGAGAAAACACATACTGTATCAAGGAAATGAGGATCAGGTATTCTGAGTTTTGAGATATTACTGAGTTTGCCAAACGGTTTGGCTTTAGAGCATTTTTCCAATCTTTCCGTGACTGTGTCCCACCTTGTGGATTCCCAGTTTGAAACATCGAACAATCGGTCCAGACGATCTGGATCATTTCTTGATGCACCTTAATACTGGACTCAATCCTGAAGCAGCTGAATTAATGGACCTATGCTTCTCCATGAACGATTCATACAGACTCGACATTGAATGCACTTCCACGATTGTCTTATCCAGTTACCCTTTCTGTTCATCTGGATGAACAGATCAGCGAGTTGAGCTAATGCTTAAATCCCGATCCCAAAGGGAAACCAGTTTTATACTGTTCGCCTATGTATCCCTCAATCTCGGGAACACGCAAACTGGTGCTACTTCGTTCTAGCTTGCAACTTCAAGCTCTTTGAAGATCCTAGTTCGTTCCCTTTATCAACCAGTTCTCGGAACCTTTCCTCAACTAGCTGTGCTAACTTATCTGACCCCAAGAATTCTAAATCCCTGCGGAACTCGGGGTCAATGATTAATAGCATAATGCAACGAACTTCCTTGGACTCAATAGTCAATGAGTCATGCTCATCACAAGCTGCTGTGTGATGTCATGTATAGGAGCGGACACTCAGTCGGATATGGTTTGCCAGCAAAACTAAGAACTATTCTCTAATTGCAAAACCATATCACATAGTTCAGGCCAGTCAGCCTTACCATACTAAATAGGTGCTTTCTGAAGCTCTCAGAAATGGGTGAAGGAGGAGAAGGAGGAGAATGACACTTTCTTCAGACATATATAAAATTTGAATTTATTAGTTTAATTAATCCTTTTAAATAATTACCCAATTTATTATTTAACAAGGCTAGGATCCAAAATACCCCAACTATGCTGTGAAGAGGGATGTCGTAGTCACAACACAGTGGTTATTAAGGTAGATAACTTTTATCAATTTCAGTCTAATGAAATTCCTAGATCTGTGAGACTCATTGAACTGTTCAATGGCATGTTTAATCTCGGATATGCCCCACCGTTTGTGACTGGGATGCCGAGGATCACAAACCGTATGTGAATAACCATGTAAATTAGCTTGGTACTCTCGGGGTCCATTATCATCTCAAATTGATGTGCCGGTTAACCACACACGCTCCATCAACAATGATAACACCCGAGAAACCCATTGCCACTCTTTATGAACCCCCATTGGTGTTCCGGTAACCCACACACGCTCCACCAACGTTTCATAAAGTGCAATGTGCAATTTCATGGGTTAGCATCAAATTCACATTTTTTCTAAAGTAACTAGATTGGGAATTCTTGAACGGGTTCTAGTACTTTGATCATTATACTTTTAATGATTAAGTGGTCATATCAAAACTGTTCGGCTAACGACCCTCCACTGATCAGGCAAGCGGTGGGTGAGAGTGAACACCCATTAGACCGCCATTTTATAGGCAGTCTCCTTATACTCACTTTATAGACCAGCTTCGTGAATGAGGCCTACTAATGATTTGACTAACCAATTTATCTTACACATATAGTATTAACCTTTAATAATATATATAAGATGTATTTTAAATCTTTTAAAATATTCCCGGTTTATCTTTTAATTTCCTAAAATTTAACTATTAAATTTCAAATTAAATTAAACCTTTAATTTGATTTAATTTATCTTTTAATTAAACTATTAATTAAATTAATTAAATCTAGATATTTTAAACCTTTTAAAATATTTTAGGATTTATCCTTTAATTTTTCGAAATTTAACAATTAAATCAAAATTAAATTAAATCCCTTGAATTATCTTTTAATTAAACAATTAATTAAATTAATTCAAATGTAGATAGGTTTTTCCAAATTAATCAAATCAATTTAAACCTATCTTAAACCCCTAATTATCGAATTCAAACAAACTGTGTTTAAGGTTATCCATTTAATTAACCAATTAAAGTTACCAAAAATAGAAAACCTCCTAAAACCCTAATGACTATTTTCGAAAATTACCAAGGGGTGGAGAAAAGGTTTCTAAAACCCAAACCCTAAATCCATATCAGGCCCAAAGAGTTATAAACAATAAACCCTAATTAGGAAAACTATTACAGCCATTCAATAAGAAAATAACCAAATGCTCTGATACCACTGAAAGGTTTTTCCGCAACCATGAACTAAATAACCTAAGTTCACATGCAACCTAGAAAAGATCTATGTTTTCTTACTTTGAACATGTAACTAATTCCTAAAGGCCAAACAAAAATTAACTAAAAAAAAATAAATCAGAAAAACTAACCTTTAGTTCTAATCTTGAAGCTAAGCAGCACAAGTGTCCTGCCTCAAATGAGATCACACACAGGGAGCCAGAGGGTGGTCACGAAAATTCCAGAGAGAATAAATTAGAATGAGCACTGAGAATGAGGTCTAGGGTTCCCTATTTATAGGGAACCAAGTGGCAAAGCTAGAAACCCTAGCCGCAGCCCATTTTCCGGATTATCTGTACGCGCGTCGCGGCCAGATCGTTTGCGCGCCGCGCGCCGCAATTCAACTATTGAATTCGTACGAATATGTACGCACGTCACGGCCTTTACATTGGCGCGCCGTGCGCCGCAATTCAACTATTGAATTTGTACGACTTTAATCCCTGACCTCCTGATTAATCTAATTAATGCCACAGAAATTAATCCAATTAATTTCTGATTAATTATTAATCAATCAATATAGTTTCTAATTAATATATTATCACTTTAATATATTAACAAACCATATCTTTTATTTCTATTGATTTATTAATCCCATAATAAACCAATCTTTCTCTCTACCGAAATTTCTACCAAACCTCCAGCTATGAGGGCAACCCAAATGGACTTTGCTTCTATTAATTATGTAAATACAAATTATTAGTCATGGCTTAGACACCTAATCCAACAGTCTCCCACTTGGATAAGTCTATGACTATAATTACCAATTTAACCTCTGATTAATCAGCAATCTGCAGCTTCCTAGAAACTGCTGCCGAACTCTGACCTAGTCAGTTCTGTCCATAAATAAGTGATCAGATGATCCTCCGTCCAACAAGATATTTTCAGACATGAGACATGGATTGAGATCAATCTCTGTCTGACACACTGTTTCCCGATTTCCGATTTTGCTTATGACTTTTAGACTTCTAATTGAACGAATCAATTCAGTCCTGGCTGGCCAGCGCTTCAGTCAACTTCAAAATCATCGAGTGGCCAACAGATATCTGTTTCCCGTCTGGGTCAAGGGACGAATATGCTTTGACTAATATGTTATATCTTTTACCCGACAAATTACTCACAACAGCACGTTTTATAACACCGAGTTACCGATGGGTTTTCGTACTATCAATGAACAATCACCTTGCAAATTATAACTCATATCTCTCAACTTTAAGACCATAAGATATTATCGTCTCAACATTGCTCGTGATATAATCCATGAAGAAATTCATTGAGCGCGGGTTTATCCAATACTCAAATCTCCATTTCCAAGTACTCATGAACGTTGCAACAATCTTATTGCTATGTCTAACTCCTTAGACAATCTACAAACCAATTCATGACAGTCTTCCTTCATACTTACTCCCTAAAAGTATGAGTGACTGTGGATATTTGAATAATCCAATTATTCAGGAAGTAAACATGCAAAAGTGAAACACAAAATCTGACTGGCAGCTACTCCTGCTTATTACCAAGTCTCCACGAGGTAATCACCAAGTCGGATTTATCATAACTATTATCGGTTTCTTATTCTCTTTTAAGCTTTCAATTCAAGCCTTTTATATCTATGTCTATGATCTTCTCACTCTTTCTATGTATCCAAGTGTCTAACACTTATACACTTTATTGCAGATGATCCTATCGGATACTCTTCCGATGATATCTCAATTTGTCATTTTGTCATTCTCTCTCACAACTCCATTCTGGTGATGTGTGCCGTGACTGCCCATGGTTCTCGGGTCTTTAGTCTATATGACTATACCCTAAGACAGTTTCGAGGTGTCATGATGTGTCGGTGACCCACACGCGCTCCATCAGAAACCAACGAAATTCTTTAACCATGAAGTCCTACAGTACCACGTTCTGGTGTAAACAATTACCGATTTGAAAACCCTTTCAAATCAATCACCCTAATCATTTCCCAATGATTTCTCACGTCTGTTCAGAAATCCATTCAGTATTCTCAGCCAGGCAATATCCTGAATCCAACTTACAATGCTCTAAGCATTAAGTTATCAGGATATGTTCATAACACTTCTGATTTGTCCAAGAGACTCGAGGAACCTGATGTAATCTCATTCCAAGCCCTTTCGGAATCCTAAGATTACCAATAATCCTTGTGTCATGATTTCCGGAAACCATTTCCTTTCAGGGACTCTTTCTTATGCATCTTGAATCCCATCAAGATCATATTCTCAACGGCTAAGTCAATACTGTCAGTCTCATCTATCTGATAGATGTCTATGAACTACGTGAGCATGCTGCACCTTCTTTGTTTCTTTCATGCCAATTCATTACACTTTGCTATGACAGGAAACTCCATTCCTAGGGTTATGCATCTTGAATCTCATCAAGATCATATTGGCAGAGTTCTGATCTATCTAATAGATGTTCACAACCACCTGAGTATGTTGTATCTCTTAAAGTTTTTTCATAGCGAACCGTTTCTTAACACCAAGTCATTATACTTTGTAATGATAAGAGACGTTTCCTAGAACCAGTATGTAACCCACATACAATGATAGCAGATAACAACGATACTCCCACTGGCTTTGACACCGTCATATGACTCTTTCGGACTATTCACAAAATCCAGAACTTATGGCACATTTTGCGAAACCGAAATCCAAACCTTTCCGACATATTAAAGGAAATCTTTCAGGCTATTCACAAAATCCAAACCTTTTGGCCTATTTTGAGAATCCGAATATCCTTTCTTACGAGATGCCCATGGGACGAATCCCGGGGCCATGTACCTTTTGTAATGGCATGCTCTATGTGAGTCCATATTAGTGTGTCGGTAAACCACACACGCTCCACTAACGACTCACACTATGCCACGCAGAATCCTCTTGGATTACATCTTCTATTGAGAGTGCATCTCTCAGAATCAATTGCTTGAATCCAAGTGATGACTCATTCAACCAGATGTTCTGTAAGTACATTTCTATGTTCCCTTCTTTTGATGATTCAATTACTCCCACTGGTTCCTAGACCAGTTGTAAAGATCAATCAAACTGTCACATAGACTGTGTCTCGCGGTAAGGTTCTCTTATTTGGCAGCAACTGGGCTCACCAATGCTTCCAGCAGTCGGATTACTTATCCGTACCATCTTTAGTGTTTTACCACTACCCGGTATGTCACCCAATTCATAATTCCTTATGACAGAGACAATAACTACTGGTCAAGCGAAGAGAGGGTATGTCAGGTTTAACAGGAATCTAATTCCTGGTCAAGTCCCAGTGGTGACTAAAGGTTCTATCACTTGGCTAATCCCTGAACTCATTCAGAATTATTCTTACTCCCACTGTTTCCTTAGAACTTGAGTTCTTTCTAAAAGTACTCTTCTTTCAAAGGATAACCAGGATGGCCAATGAAACGACATCACTGATCAGTTTCAGGCTTGTCATGAGATTCAGAAGAATGCTACATGTAACACCCGGCTTTTAAAACAAAAACACCCCTGAAAAATTTTTCATTTAAAACTCAGGTTTCAATACATAAAACCATAACAAAGGGGTACATTTTAATAAAAACGGGTACAAGTGTATCAAGGAGAGTATAAAATACCATAACTCCTTTAAAGCCGGGCTGCTACTGACAGCATCTACAAGTCCCACTTCAAAGTCACGGACTCTATCTTGTCCCCTATCAGTATCATGCTAACCTGCAGGGACAGTAACAAACGGTATGAGCTACAAAGCTCAGTGAGTCATCAAATCTACAAATAACACGTATTAAATACAATCATGTATTTGTCTGGATATCGAATCCAAACTCCTAGCCTTACTGGCTGACCGAATATCTCTTAGGATTTCACATCCTAAATTATAGTCTTACAGACTATAACATAATAACCTGCATTTATCAATCCACGTCAGTTATTTGCACGTATAATCATATACAACTATTTCTATCCCATATCTCTTAGTCACATCGGACCGCACCATATATCCTGGCTATTTAAGCCGCACACGGTATCATATATCATGGCTAAACAAGCCACACCCTGTATCATAGCTATATAAGCTACACCAAAACATTATCAGTATATAATTCATAGCTCGCAGGCCGCACCAGCTGGGTTTAATAACCCGATATCATAGCCAAAAGGCCGCACCATGTACCTGTAACAAAATCATAGCCAAAAAGGCTGCACCAAATATCATAGCCCGAAGGCCGCATCGGAGACATAGCCCGAAGGCCGCACCGGAGTCATAGCCCGAAGGCCACATCGGAGACATAGCCCGAAGGCCGCACCGGAGTCATAGCCCGAAGGCCACATCGGAGACATAGCCCGAAGGCCGCACCGGAGTCATAGCCCGAAGGCCACATCGGAGACATAGCCCGAAGGCCGCACCGGTTGGATATACAATCCAGAAATCATAGCCATATAGGCCGTACCCATTGGATATAAAAATCCAGAAATCATTGCCCGTAGGCCGCACCCATTGGATATAAAAATCCAGAATTAGTTATGGCTCACGGGTTAGCCCGCTGTTGCCTAGACTCACGGTTCCGTTCTTGTCATCGCAATGACTCACGGCTTATCCGGTCTTGTCTCTTCAAACGTATCTTTGAACCATCAATTTCGTCCCACAATCAGTTTCAACCTGTAACAACTCAATCATCATATATCACATATGGTATCAGTGAGATTACTCACCTGGATGCTAACTGCGTTTCAATTTCGGTTGTTTCTTGCCTTTGCGTGCACCACAACCATTTTGTCCCATACCTATTTATCCATTTATATTTCAAATGATAATAGGTTAATAATCATTCCAACTGACTCTAATACACTAGAGTTCAATACAATATCATTACAAACAATGCCTAGTTAATAAACTTTCTGTTTACTAACTTTTTATGAATTATACTCATTCCCGAGGCATTCGTATAGATCTACAGTGCCCCCAAGGAGTCAAAAACTCAATTTAGTATTTTCATAGGACTTTTCATACCATCATGGACTTATGGTTCAAGTTTGAGGTAAATCGGACAAGCGTAGCAAAATTTAGCGTTTTTGGACCCCCTGCCAGGAAGCACGACTCGTGCATAATTTTGCCTTGAGAAGCACGACTCGTGCAAGGCATAAAAGGCAACATACTTTGTTCTGCAGGGGGAGCACGACCCGTGCCAAAAGAGCACGACCCGTGCTCTTTCTGGGCAGTCCAGAATCAGTCGCGATTTTTCACTGTAGCACCCTGTTTTAGCCCATTAAGTCCTTAATCCAGTCCTTAATCGTTTGGGGTTTGTTTCTAGGCTAAAACCTTATACTTTAACAAGGTTTTCAACCATCCAAAACAACCAAATCAATCAAAATGAAGAATTAGGGTTCTTAGTTTCAAAACCCCAAAACTTCAAATTCATCATTAATAACAACCTACTTCCATTTTCTTGAGTTAAGTCCTTTCTAGCATGACTTATTGGAAGCATTAGGCTATTACAACACATAATTCTTGACTGAAATTTCAGTCATCAAGTTCTTTTCATCAAGAACACTCAAGAACTTAGGTTAGAATTCAAACACTAACCTTATTTAACTTAGGAATCACCAATTCCAAGTTAGGATTCCAATTCCACACTTCCATCTTCACGAATTCTGCAGAAAATCTTGGCTTGAAGAAACTTCCCGTGTCTCTCAAATGTTCAGCCAAGAATAATGGAGATATTTCTCCTTTTATATTTTCCAATTTTACAAATTAGGTCCCTAAATTCCATTTTGTTGAACTTTGACCACAACAACTAAGTTTTATGACAATAAAACTTTCATTCTTTACATTTTTGCCACAACCAACAATATTTTTCATTTTTGGTCCCTCGCATGGTCAAATGACCAAATTACCCTTTTGTGGTAAAACGACCAAAAATCAGTTTTTATAACATTTTAAGTCCAAAACTCAAAATATTATTTCAAACCAAATACTTTTCTGTCCAAAAGACCATTTTACCCTTCCAAGGTAAAATGACCAATTTACCCTTTTTTATAATTATATAATAAAACGTGTCTTGGCGTTACAAATTCTCCCCTCCTTCAAAAGATTTCGTCCCCGAAATCATACTATCAAGCGAGGGTATTTCTTTCTCGTTACAATTCCGGTTTCCCATATCATATGGAAACTTTTATGGTATTGCCTAAGCACTTAACCATACTAGTCTTCTTATCTCGTGGTTATATCACCACTCGCATATCACTCATCCGGTTGTCCCGGGTACCTTAATCACTTATCTTCCTCATTTCAACATGAGGGATTCGTTAGTATTTATCAATCTATGTTCTCAGAACCCTGAGACCCATAGAAAACATTACAATTATCTTGAAGTTCATCACAAAACTTCGTTCAGTACACCAAAAATTCTTACTCTGTGGAACATATGGGAAGGTCCAATATACAAGGACTCAACTTTCCTTTTTGTCCCACCTCAATTTCTAGACTTTCCGTAGGATCTTTTGATTATCCCGACATTCCTCATCTGGAATTGCAACGGTTTTACTCTATGGCTCATGTACTACCATTACTGCTTCTTAGCCATTTTTCAATTTTCTCGTATTTATCAAGTCTTCTTTTTAACTTGTATCACCGTCTAGGATCTAGCCAACGGCTGTTCCACATCTTCAATCCTATAAATCGAAGGATAACACGGTATTCTATACTATGCATTATACGAGTCCTCTAAACGCTAGTACTAAAACTATTATTATCTACGGGTTCTACCAAAGATAGGCGATCTTCTCATCCTCCACTAGGGTCTGCTATGCAATTTCAAGCATATCTTCTGGAGTCTGTATCATTATCTCGCCTCTTCTATCAATCTGCAAATCGCACACAGTACTTACTAGTACTTTTGAACTAATTATTCTTGAAATCTATGCCAAATTCAAAGAATTATTCTATTATTTCGGTCCGATACCATTCGTGCCGATAACTCACGTCGACAATTTTCTTTATCTTTGTAGTTTTTCACTACTTTTCCAGTCTTAATTTCTTCTTAGTCAGTATAAATCTACACTGATTTCATCAATTAACCTGCGATTCACCCATATGGTGTCATGCCCATACGGTATTTGCAAAGACTTTACTACAAAGTCTATGATATTTTTCGTCCCATTTCTTCTTTTGGACGTACAACCTTATGTTTCTAATGATTTGACTGTAGTTACCCACAAGTCAAACACTTTTCACATGTCTTTCAATGTCTTTCTTCAGCCCCGGCCACCAATACATAGGTTTTATCGACCTATACAGTTTGGTATTGCCCCGGGTATGCTGCATATCTGATACAAAATACATCTTTTCAAGATGATTTTTATATTTCGTTTGACTTTGGAATTCACATTCACAACCGCCAAGGGTTTTTAAATCACTGTGATATTCCAACTAACTTCCGCTACTATTCAATCATTTATTCACTTTTCACGTTTTCAGACTTGCACACATCTTTCTGTGCTACCCGAATCAACTCAGGTAATCAATTTGCCACGTTCATACACGTGGATGTAACCTACAAAGGTTACTCTTTCTAATTCAAGGCATCTGTAATCACATACGCCTTTCTGAGATGGTACAAGATTTCATACCCGAAATCTCTAAGTAACCCATCTATCTTTGCTATCTCATCTTCAGCTTCTTTTGATCAATTAAGTATTTCAACTTTTATAATCTTATCGCAATAAGCTTTACACCATACAAGTAGTGTTTCCAAAGCTTAAATGCCACGTTCATAATTGCTACCGCAATATCATGCATCCACAGTCAACGTTGGATACATTTTAATGATCCAATCCGTCTTCTCCACTTAGCATCATTGCTAATGTTAGAGGTTCACACAAGGTTTATTCCAAACCTTTACAACCTATCTGTGGTCTTTCTACCACTCAGACTTTACACTTTTTCTTGGTCAACTTTAGTCAGCTAACCAGCAATCAAGGAGCAGTTTTCTACAACTCTCCTGTAGTAACCCGCCAAATCCAAGGAACTACAATGTCAGTCGGATTCCTCAGGCGGTTCCAGTTTTACCACATCATCTATCCCACTGGATTTATTTCATCATCTTTGGCAGTATTATCATGCCCAAGGAGTTGAAACTTCTTTTAGCCAAATTTTTCATACTTGGAGAATTTAACATATCACTTAACTCAGTGAAGTAACTCCAGTATCTGGTACAATGTACCTCATATTCAATCTGGTTTCGAGAATATCATATTCTCAGTAGTCAATGTACATACACATTAACTTATCTTTCTTCTTTTCAAACAAGATAGGGCTCCATCTGATGACACCTACAGTCATATGAGATCCCAATTTAAAAACAATTTCTTCCAATTGTTTTACCACTCTGCCATCTCTGCAGAGGCCAATCAACACAGAGCCTAGATAACAGGAACGGCTCCCAATACCAGCTTAATCATAAGCTCTTCTTGCCAATCTGGCAGAAATCTTGGAAGTTCTTTTCAAAAGAATCATCCGAAAATTTATTTAAAGTAGTACACTACTATCACCAATTTATTAAGCTTGGCCCATACCACGTATGCCAACTACAACATCATTCCTTTACTAACTCTTTTCCGAGTTTAAGCAAAGAAGCTAACCGGTATTCTCAACAACGGTCATTTACCATGGATTTTCATCCGCTCATTTCTGCTTTCTGAACCATCATGTTCATATTTCTACAATTCATGTTAGCATAATTCATTGCTAACCAATTCATAAGCACAATTGCTTCAGATTTGCTGGTAGTCATCGGCTTCAGATTCATAGGGAAAAATGGTCCCGTAAATCTTAGGCAGACTACTTTCCAGGTGTTCAATATCTTGAACATACTTGCTATCTACAATAGCTATTTCAAATATTTCATCCAAAATCATTGATGAAAAATTCAAACAAGACATCGAGTCATCGATCCAAAGCATAGCTTCATGGATCAAATATAACATACACGAGTTATATTCAGAACAATTATATCGGAGATCATATCAGTCTCTTCACGAGCTTCTTCCACAATCTACTGGAATGCTCATGGTACCACGGGTCCTTTTCGACCATTCATTCCTTCTTTCTTTCCTGGGTTCATCACCCGTTACTCCACATTTAGCATGTGAGTATTTCATAAAGAAGTGATCTATAGTTCCACGCTGGAACCACTTCCGTCCCATACAATAAACTCGAGCAACATGCTCCCATTTTCAACAATAGAGTCTCAACTCTACAATGTTCTGAGTTCTTTTCCTGCACTTCTTACATTACATAACTGTTCTGTTTTGGTCCCTTCCCTTCAAGGTTGGACCCAGTCTGTGGTAACTTCTCCCGAAGCGTCCACTAATCGTTTTCTGCTTTTTCTTGTAGTCCCAGTTACTTTTCTTTCACCTTGAATATCAGCCAAGGTGAGCAACCGATTCCTTTATCTGACCACATCAGCTAACATTGCTCATCATGTGGATTTTCAGCTATTCGTCCCCTTTTTGTTCCTATACTACGGAGCCTTGCAAAAGGGCTGGTCTATTTCCTAGAGCTTCGCGCCCTAAATTTCTCCCAGTAATACTCGCTGCTCGTACTTCTTATACGTTAGAAGTCAACAATAGTTAGGTTATATATGTATAATAACAACTATATACACCTAACAGTTCATCATGTCTACTGTCTCAGGGTTTAAGTCCAGGAATCTACTCTATAGACACCTAGTTCACTTAAACCTCGGCTCTGATACCAACTTGTAACACCCGGCTTTTAAAACAAAAACACCCCTGAAAAATTTTTCATTTAAAACTCAGGTTTCAATACATAAAACCATAACAAAGGGGTACATTTTAATAAAAACGGGTACAAGTGTATCAAGGAGAGTATAAAATACCATAACTCCTTTAAAGCCGGGCTGCTACTGACAGCATCTACAAGTCCCACTTCAAAGTCACGGACTCTATCTTGTCCCCTATCAGTATCATGCTAACCTGCAGGGACAGTAACAAACGGTATGAGCTACAAAGCTCAGTGAGTCATCAAATCTACAAATAACACGTATTAAATACAATCATGTATTTGTCTGGATATCGAATCCAAACTCCTAGCCTTACTGGCTGACCGAATATCTCTTAGGATTTCACATCCTAAATTATAGTTTTACAGACTATAACATAATAACCTGCATTTATCAATCCACGTCAGTTATTTGCACGTATAATCATATACAACTATTTCTATCCCATATCTCTTAGTCACATCGGACCGCACCATATATCCTGGCTATTTAAGCCGCACACTGTATCATATATCATGGCTAAACAAGCCACACCCTGTATCATAGCTATATAAGCTACACCAAAACATTATCAGTATATAATTCATAGCTCGCAGGCCGCACCAGCTGGGTTTAATAACCCGATATCATAGCCAAAAGGCCGCACCATGTACCTGTAACAAAATCATAGCCAAAAAGGCTGCACCAAATATCATAGCCCGAAGGCCGCATCGGAGACATAGCCCGAAGGCCGCACCGGAGTCATAGCCCGAAGGCCACATCGGAGACATAGCCCGAAGGCCGCACCGGAGTCATAGCCCGAAGGCCACATCGGAGACATAGCCCGAAGGCCGCACCGGAGTCATAGCCCGAAGGCCACATCGGAGACATAGCCCGAAGGCCGCACCGGTTGGATATACAATCCAGAAATCATAGCCATATAGGCCGTACCCATTGGATATAAAAATCCAGAAATCATTGCCCGTAGGCCGCACCCATTGGATATAAAAATCCAGAATTAGTTATGGCTCACGGGTTAGCCCGCTGTTGCCTAGACTCACGGTTCCGTTCTTGTCATCGCAATGACTCACGGATTATCCGGTCTTGTCTCTTCAAACGTATCTTTGAACCATCAATTTCGTCCCACAATCAGTTTCAACCTGTAACAACTCAATCATCATATATCACATATGGTATCAGTGAGATTACTCACCTGGATGCTAACTGCGTTTCAATTTCGGTTGTTTCTTGCCTTTGCGTGCACCACAACCATTTTGTCCCATACCTATTTATCCATTTATATTTCAAATGATAATAGGTTAATAATCATTCCAACTGACTCTAATACACTAGAGTTCAATACAATATCATTACAAACAATGCCTAGTTAATAAACTTTCTGTTTACTAACTTTTTATGAATTATACTCATTCCCGAGGCATTCGTATAGATCTACAGTGCCCCCAAGGAGTCAAAAACTCAATTTAGTATTTTCCTAGGACTTTTCATACCATCATGGACTTATGGTTCAAGTTTGAGGTAAATCGGACAAGCGTAGCAAAATTTAGCGTTTTTGGACCCCCTGCCAGGAAGCACGACTCGTGCATAATTTTGCCTTGAGAAGCACGACTCGTGCAAGGCATAAAAGGCAACATACTTTGTTCTGCAGGGGGAGCACGACCCGTGCCAAAAGAGCACGACCCGTGCTCTTTCTGGGCAGTCCAGAATCAGTCGCGATTTTTCACTGTAGCACCCTGTTTTAGCCCATTAAGTCCTTAATCCAGTCCTTAATCGTTTGGGGTTTGTTTCTAGGCTAAAACCTTATACTTTAACAAGGTTTTCAACCATCCAAAACAACCAAATCAATCAAAATGAAGAATTAGGGTTCTTAGTTTCAAAACCCCAAAACTTCAAATTCATCATTAATAACAACCTACTTCCATTTTCTTGAGTTAAGTCCTTTCTAGCATGACTTATTGGAAGCATTAGGCTATTACAACACATAATTCTTGACTGAAATTTCAGTCATCAAGTTCTTTTCATCAAGAACACTCAAGAACTTAGGTTAGAATTCAAACACTAACCTTATTTAACTTAGGAATCACCAATTCCAAGTTAGGATTCCAATTCCACACTTCCATCTTCACGAATTCTGCAGAAAATCTTGGCTTGAAGAAACTTCCCGTGTCTCTCAAATGTTCAGCCAAGAATAATGGAGATATTTCTCCTTTTATATTTTCCAATTTTACAAATTAGGTCCCTAAATTCCATTTTGTTGAACTTTGACCACAACAACTAAGTTTTATGACAATAAAACTTTCATTCTTTACATTTTTGCCACAACCAACAATATTTTTCATTTTTGGTCCCTCGCATGGTCAAATGACCAAATTACCCTTTTGTGGTAAAACGACCAAAAATCAGTTTTTATAACATTTTAAGTCCAAAACTCAAAATATTATTTCAAACCAAATACTTTTCTGTCCAAAAGACCATTTTACCCTTCCAAGGTAAAATGACCAATTTACCCTTTTTTATAATTATATAATAAAACGTGTCTTGGCGTTACACTACATGACCCTGGACTTTCTATGTACTAGTGGGACGATCCCAACTTTACATTTCAGACAGTATCGGCATAACCTACTTAGTCTAAGATATGGTCGGAATATGGTTTCTGCAGTCTGACTGGTTGAATATTTAATTCATTGAAATACTAATCGGAAATGTATCTTATACATCGAGGATCAAAACTATTTCGATCAATGCTCCATCATCTTCCCTAAGACACATTATAACCATTAGTGTTCTTGGAAGAGGATAAACTGTGAAACATTTTCTTAGTCTATGTAGTCATTCAGGTTCTGTTGATCTTATACTTCCTTTGAAATCCTTGAACACTTCAAGGTACCAATCAATCGCTTATTCCGATAAACGACGCCATATTTGTCAAACCATTTGGCAAATATCATGAAGCATAACTAATCGTGTTATGTTCGAAGATTCGAGCAATACACAGTAACTTATGTGTCTGTTGCTCAAAATCTTAATACCTTTACAGTTCCATGTAAATTTATGACTTTGTTAATATTGTTCAAGACATGCAATCATCACCTGACTCCAAGTCAACTGATTCCAAAATCCTATCCATTGGATCTTTGGGCGATTCCTTTCTCGCCACAATTAATTTTATTAAGCACTCAATTCATCATGTGACTCTAAGTCAAATGATTCCAAAGTCCTGTCCAACTGGATCTTTGGTTGAAGTGATTCTCATAAAATTCACTTTAATAATCATAAAGAACACAATTTACAAATCCAATCCCATTGGATGTATCAACATTCAAGTTATTACCATTTATGCCATTAACACATTCACACAAACATTTCGAGGATAATTAAAACAATCAAAAGAAAATCAACATTTTATTAAAACACAAAAACCCTCGAACAATGTACTATGTGAAAACAATGTCGTTTGCATCTAATAACAAGATTTTAATATCTAACTAAACTTCAAAACTGCATGATCTGGAGATTCAATCCAAAAGTGCTCCTATGCGTCAAAGTCCTGTACCCTACTGATTCCCTGCATACAAACCAAACGTGACTATCACATTATGTATCAAGGAATTATGGATCAGGAGTTTCGAAGTTTTTAGATAAACCTGAGTTTCTAGAGATTTTACCTTGGAGCATTTTCCAATCTTTCCGTGACTGTATCCGATCCTATGGATTCCCAGTCTAAGACATCTCAGGACATGTCCAGACGATCTGGAACGTTTCTTGCTGCGTCTCTTCACTGGACTCAATCCAGAAGTAGCCGAACCAGTGGAGCAATTCCTGTCCATGAGTGACTCGTATAGGGTCAACAGAGAACGCATTTCCACAAAAGTCTTTTTCCGGTCTTCCTTTCTATACGTCTGAATGAACAGATCGTACCTATTAGTTAGCGAATCAAGCAGGATCTTAACACTCATTTCCTGACTAATTGGATGACCAAGTTTGTACAATTCGCCTATGCATCTCTCAATCTTGAGAACATGCGAATCGATGCTACTTCCTTCCTTTAGCTTGCACTCTGCAAGTCTTTTGAAGATCCTAGCTCGTTCCTTTTCAACCGGTTCTTGGAACCTTTCCTCAACCAGTTTTATTAACTCATACGGCCCTAGGGATCCAAAATCCCTGCGGAACTCGGGCTCAATGGTCAATAGCATGAGGTCACGAACTTCCTCGGATTCATCAAATAATAGGTCATGCTCATCATAAAGACCTTTTGTGATGACATGTTTTGGTGGAACTGAGATCGGATACTCAATGAGGTGTAGCTTGCCAGCAATAACAAGAACCATTCTCCAATTGCGAAGCCATTCCACACAGTTAAGGCCAGTCAGCCTTTCCATATTTAGCAGGTGATTTCTGATGCCCTCAGAAATGGGTGAATGAGGAGGAGGATGAGAATAGACACTCGATTCAGACATCTATAAAAGGAAACATAATTTATTAGTTTAATTAATCCTTTTAAATAATTACCCAATTTATTATTTAACAAGGCTAGGATCCAAAATACCCCAACTATGTTGTGAAGAGGGATGCCGTAGTCACAACACAGTGGTCATTAAGGTAGATAACTTTTATCAATTTCAGTCTTATGAAATTCCTAGATCTGTGAGATTCATTGAACTGTTCAATGGCATGTTTAATCTCGGATATGCCCCACCGTTTGTGACTGGGATGCCGAGGATCACAAACCGGGTGTGAATAACCATGCAAATTAGCTTGGTACTCTCGGGGTCCATTATCATCTCAAATTGATGTGCGGTTAACCACACACGCTCCATCAACAATGATAACACCCGAGAAACTCATTGCCACTCTTTATGAACCCCTATTGGTGTGCCGGTAACCCACACACGCTCCACCAACGTTTCATAAAGTGCAATGTGCAATTTCATGGGTTAGCATCAAATTCACATTTTTTCTAAAGTAACTAGATTGGGAATTCTTGAACGGGTTCTAGTACTTTGATCATTATACTTTTAATGATTAAGCGGTCCTATCAAAACTGTTCGGCTAACGACCCTCCACTGATCAGGCGAGCGGTGCGAGTGAACACCCATTAGACTGCCATTTTATAGGCAGTCTCCTTATACCCACTTTAAAGACCAGCTTCGTGAATGAGGCCTACTAATGATTTGACTAACCAATTTATCTTATACATATAGTATTAACCTTTAATAATATATATAAGATGTATTTTAAATCTTTTAAAATATTCCTGGTTTATCTTTTAATTTCCTGAAATTTAACTATTAAATTTCAAATTAAATTAAACCTTTAATTTTATTTAATTTATCTTTTAATTAAACTATTAATTAAATCTAGATATTTTAAACCTTTTAAAATATTTTAGGATTTATCCTTTAATTTTCGAAATTTAACCATTAAATCAAAATTAAATTAAAACCCTTGAATTATCTTTTAATTAAACAATTAATTAAATTAATTCAAATGTAGATAGGTTTTTCCAAATTAATCAAATCAATTTAATTCTATCTTAAACCCCTAATTATCGAATTCAAACAAACTGGGTTTAAGGTTATCTATTTAATTAACCAATTAAAGTTACCAAAAATAGAAAACCTCCTAAAACCCTAACCAGGAAAATCGAAAAAGAAGGGGGGAGGGCTAGGGTTTCAAAAAACCCAAAACCCTAAAATCGAAATTAGGCCCAAAAGATTTATATACAATAAACCCTAATAAGGAAAACTATTACAGCCATTCAATAAGAAAACAACCATTTGCTCTGATACCACTGAAAGGTTTTTCCGCAACCATGAACTAAATAACCTAAGTTCACATGCAACCTAGAAAAGATCTATGTTTTCTTTCTTTGAACATGTAACTAATTCCTAAAGGCCAAACAAAAATTAACTAAAAGAATAAATCAGAAAAACTAACCTTTAGTTTTAATCTTGAAGCTAAGAAGCACAAGTGTCCTGCCTCAAATGAGATCACACCCAGGGAGCCAGAGGAAGGTCACGAAAATTCCAGAGAGAATAATAGAATGAGCACTGATAATGAGGTCTAGGGTTCCCTATTTATAGGGAACCAAGTGGCAAAGCTAGAAACCCTAGCCGTAGCCCATTTTCCGGATTATCTGTACGCGCGCCGCGGCCAGATCGTTTGCGCGTCGCGCGGCGCAATTCAACTATTGAATTTGTACGACTTTAATCCGTGACCTCCTGATTAATCTAATTAATACCACAGAAATTAATCCAATTAATTCCTGATTAATTATTAATCAATCAATATAGTTTCTAATTAATATATTATCACTTTAATATATTAACAAACAATATCTTTTATTTCTATTGATTTATTAATCCCATAATAAATCAACCTTTCTCTCTACCGAACTTTCTACCAAGCCTCCAGCTATGAGGGCAACCCAAATGGACTTTGCTTCTATTAATTAGGTAAATACAAATTATTAGTCATGGCTTAGACACCTAATCCAACAGTCTCCCACTTGGATAAGTCTATGACTATAATTACCAATTTAACCTCTGATTAATCAGCAAACTGTAGCTTCCTAGAAACTATTGCCGAACTCTGACCTAGTCAGTTCTGTCCATAGATAAGTGATCAGATGATCCTCCGTCCAACAAGATATTTTCAGACATGAGACATGGATTGAGATCAATCTCTGTCTGACACACTGTTTCCCGATATCCGATTTTGCTTATGACTCTCAGACTTCAAATTGAACGAATCAATTCAGTCCTGGCTGGCCAGCACTTCAGTCAACTTCAAAATCATCGAGTGGCCAACAGATATCTGTTTCCCGTCTGGGTCAAGGGACGAATAAGCTTTGACTAATATGTTATATCTTTTACCCGACAAATTACTCACAACAGCACGTTTTATAACACCGAGTTACCGATGCCTTTTCGTACTATCAATGAACAACCGCCTTGCAAATTATAACTCATATCTCTCCACTTTAAGACCATAAGATATTATCGTCTCAACATTGCTCGTGATATAATCCATGAAGCAATCCATTGAGCGCGGGTTTATCCAATACTCAAATCTCCATTTCCAAGTACTCATGAACGTTGCAGCAATCTTATTGCTATGTCTAACTCCTTAGACAATCTACAAACCAATTCATGACAGTCTTCCTTCATACTCACTCCCTAAGAGTATGAATGACTGTGGATATTTGAATAATCCAATTATTCAGGAAGTAAACATGCAAAAGTGAAACATAAAATCTGACTGGCAGCTACTCCTGCTAATTACCAAGTCTCCACGAGGTAATCGCCAAGTCGGATTTATTATAACTATTATCGGTTTCTTATTCTCTTTTAAACTTTCAATTCAAGCCTTTTATATCTATGTCTATGACCTTTTCATTTTTTTTTCTATGTATCCAAGTGTCTAACACTTATACACTTTATTGCAGATGATCCTATCGGATACTCTTCCGATGATATCTCAATTTTGTCATTTTGTCATTCTCTCTCACAACTCCATTCTGGTGATGTGTGCCGTGACTGCCCATGGTTCTCGGGTCTTTAGTCTATATGACTATACCCTAAGACAGTTTCGAGGTGTCATGATGTGCCGGTGACCCACACGCGCTCCATCAGAAACCAACGAAATTCTTTAACCATGAAGTCCTACAGTACCACGTTCTGGTGTAAACAATTACCGATTTGAAAACCCTTTCAAATCAATCACCCTAATCATTTCTCAATGATTTCTCACGTCTGTTCAAAAAAATCCATTCAGTATTCTCAGCCAGGCAATATCCTGAATCCAACTTACAATGCTCTAAGCATTAAGTCATCAGGATATGTTCATAACACTTCTGATTTGTCCAAGAGACTCGAGGAACCTGATGTAATCTCATTCCAAGCCCTTTCGGAATCCTAAGATTACCAATAATCCTTGTGTCATGATTTCCGGAAACCATTTCCTTTCAGGGACTCTTTCTTATGCATCTTGAATCCCATCAAGATCATATTCTCAACGGCTAAGTCAATACTGTCAGTCTCATCTATCTGATAGATGTCTATGAACTACGTGAGCATGCTGCACCTTCTTTGTTTCTTTCATGCCAATTCATTACACTTTGCTATGACAGGAAACTCCATTCCTGGGGTTATGCATCTTGAATCTCATCAAGATCATATTGGCAGAGTTCTGATCTATCTAATAGATGTTCACAACCACCTGAGTATGTTGTATCTCTTAAAGTTTTTTCATAGCAAACCGTTTCTTAACACCAAGTCATTACACTTTGTAATGATAAGAGACGTTTCCTAGAACCAGTATGTAACCCACATACAATGATAGCAGATAACAACGATACTCCCACTGGCTTTGACACCGTCATATGACTCTTTCGGACTATTCACAAAATCCAGAACTTATGGCACATTTTGCGAAACCGAAATCCAAACCTTTCCGACATATTAAAGGAAATCTTTCAGGCTATTCACAAAATCCAAACCTTTTGGCCTATTTTGAGAATCTGAATACCCTTTCTTGCGAGATGCCCATGGGACGAATCCCGGGGCCATGTACCTTTTGTAATGGCATGCTCTATGTGAGTCCATATTAGTGTGCCGGTAAACCACACACGCTCCACTAATGACTCACACTATGCCACGTAGAATCCTCTTGGATTACATCTTCTATTGAGAGTGCATCTCTCAGAATCAATTGCTTGACTCCAAGTGATGACTCATTCAACCATATGTTCTGTAAGTACATTTCTATGTTCCTTTCTTTTGATGATTCAATTACTCCTACTGGTTCCTAGACCAGTTGTAAAGATCAATCAAACTGTCACATAGACTGTGTCTCGCGGTAAGGTTCTCTTATTTGGCAGCAACTGGGCTCACCAATGCTTCCAGCAGTAGGATTACTTATCCGTACCATCTTTAGTGTTTTACCACTACCTGGTATATCACCCAAATCATAATTCCTTATGACAGAGACAATAACTACTGGTCAAGCGAAGAGAGGGTATGTCAGCTTTAATAGGAATCTAATTCCTGGTCAAGTCCCAGTGGTGACTAAAGGTTCTATCACTTGGCTAATCCCTGAACTCATTCAGAATTATTCTTACTCCCACTGTTTCCTTAGAACTTGAGTTCTTTCTAAAAGTACTCTTCTTTCAAAGGATAATCGGGATGGCCAATGAAACGACATCGCTGATCAGTTTCAGGCATGTCATGAGATTCAGACGAATGCTACATGACCCTGGACTTTCTATGTACTAGTGGGACGATCCCAGCTTTACATTTCAGACAGTGTCGGCATAACCTACTTAGTCTAAGATATGGTCGGAATATGGTTTCTGCGGTCTGACTGGTTGAATATTTAATTCATTGAAATACTAATCGGAAATGTATCTTATACATCGAGGATCAAAACTATTTCGATCAATGCTCCATCATCTTCCCTAAGACACATTATAATCATTAGTGTTCTTGGAAGAGGATAAACTGTGAAACATTTTCTCAGTCTATGTAGTCATTCAGGTTCTGTTGATCTTATACTTCCTTTGAAATCCTTGAACACTTCAAGGTTCCAATCAATCGCTTATTCCGATAAACGACGCCATATTTGTCAAACCATTTGGCAAATATCATGAAGCATAACTAATCGTGTTCTGTTCGAAGATTCGAGCAATACACAGTAACTTATGTGTCTGTTGCTCAAAATCTTAATACCTTTACAGTTCCATGTAAATTTATGACTTTGTTAATATTGTTCAAGACATGCAATCATCACCTGACTCCAAGTCAACTGATTCCAAAATCCTATCCATTGGATCTTTGGGCGATTCCTTTCTTGCCACAATTAATTTTATTAAGCACTCAATTCATCATGTGACTCTAAGTCAAATGATTCCAAAGTCCTGTCCAACTGGATCTTTGGTTGAAGTGATTCTCATAAAATTCACTTTAACAATCATAAAGAACACAATTTACAAATCCAATCTCATTGGATGTATCAACATTCAAGTTATTACCATTTATGCCATTAACACATTCACACAAACATTTCGAGGATAATTAAAACAATCAAAAGAAAATCAACATTTTATTAAAACACAAAAACCCTCGAACAATGTACTATGTGAAAACAATGTCGTTTGCATCTAATAACAAGATTTTAATATCTAACTAAACTTCAAAACTGCATGAGCTGGAGATTCAATCCAAAAGTGCTCCTATGCGTCAAAGTCCTGTACCCTACTGATTCCCTGCATACAAACCAAACGTGACTATCACATTATATATCAAGGAATTATGGATCAGGAGTTTCGAAGTTTTTAGATAAACCTGAGTTTCTAGAGATTTTACCTTGGAGCATTTTCCAATCTTTCCGTGACTGTATCCGATCCTATGGATTCCCAGTCTAAGACATCTCAGGACATGTCCAGACGATCTGGAACGTTTCTTGCTGCGTCTCTTCACTGGACTCAATCCAGAAGTAGCCGAACCAGTGGAGCAATGCCTGTCCATGAGTGACTCGTATAGGGTCAACAGAGAACGCATTTCCACAAAAGTCTTTTTCCGGTCTTCCTTTCTATACGTCTGAATGAACAGATCGTACCTATTAGTCAGCGAATCAAGCAGGATCTTAACACTCATTTCCTAACTAATTGGATGACCAAGTTTGTACAATTCGCCTATGCATCTCTCAATCTTGAGAACATGCGAATCGATGCTACTTCCTTCCTTTAGCTTGCACTCTGCAAGTCTTTTGAAGATCCTAGCTCGTTCCTTTTCAACCGGTTCTTGGAACCTTTCCTCAACCAGTTTTATTAACTCATACGGCCCTAGGGATCCAAAATCCCTGCGGAACTCGGGATCAATGGTCAATAGCATGAGGTCACGAACTTCCTCGGATTCATCAAATAATAGGTCATGCTCATCATAAAGACCTTTTGTGATGACATGTTTTGGTGGAACTGAGATCGGATACTCAATGAGGTGTAGCTTGCCAGCAATAACAAGAACCATTCTCCAATTGCGAAGCCATTCCACACAGTTAAGGCCAGTCAACCTTTCCATATTTAGCAGGTGATTTCTGATGCCCTCAGAAATGGGTGAATGAGGAGGAGGATGAGAATAGACACTCGATTCAGACATCTATAAAAGGAAACATAATTTATTAGTTTAATTAATCCTTTTAAATAATTACCCAATTTATTATTTAACAAGGCTAGGATCCAAAATACCCCAACTATGCTGTAAAGAGGGATGCCGTAGTCACAACACAGTGGTCATTAAGGTAGATAACTTTTATCAATTTCAGTCTTATGAAATTCCTAGATCTGTGAGATTCATTGAACTGTTCAATGGCATGTTTAATCTCGGATATGCCCCACCGTTTGTGACTGGGATGCCGAGGATCACAAACCGGGTGTGAATAACCATGCAAATTAGCTTGGTACTCTCGGGGTCCATTATCATCTCAAATTGATGTGCGGTTAACCACACACGCTCCATCAACAATGATAACACCCGAGAAACCCATTGCCACTCTTTATGAACCCCTATTGGTGTGCCGGTAACCCACACACGCTCCACCAACGTTTCATAAAGTGCAATGTGCAATTTCATGGGTTAGCATCAAATTCACATTTTTTCTAAAGTAACTAGATTGGGAATTCTTGAACGGGTTCTAGTACTTTGATCATTATACTTTTAATGATTAAGCGGTCCTATCAAAACTGTTCGGCTAACGACCCTCCACTGATCAGGCGAGCGGTGGGTGAGAGTGAACACCCATTAGACTGCCATTTTATAGGCAGTCTCCTTATACCCACTTTAAAGACCAGCTTCGTGAATGAGGCCTACTAATGATTTGACTAACCAATTTATCTTATACATATAGTATTAACATTTAATAATATATATAAGACGTATTTTAAATCTTTTAAAATATTCCTGGTTTATCTTTTAATTTCCTGAAATTTAACTATTAAATTTCAAATTAAATTAAACCTTTAATTTTATTTAATTTATCTTTTAATTAAACTATTAATTAAATTAATTAAATCTAGATATTTTAAACCTTTTAAAATATTTTAGGATTTATCCTTTAATTTTCGAAATTTAACCATTAAATCAAAATTAAATTAAAACCCTTGAATTATCTTTTAATTAAACAATTAATTAAATTAATTCAAATGTAGATAGGGTTTTCCAAATTAATCAAATCAATTTAAATCTATCTTAAACCCCTAATTATCGAATTCAAACAAACTGGGTTTAAGGTTATCCATTTAATTAACCAATTAAAGTTACCAAAAATAGAAAACCTCCTAAAACCCTAACCAGGAAAATCGAAAAAGAAGGGGGGAGGGCTAGGGTTTCAAAAAACCCAAAACCCTAAAATCGAAATTAGGCCCAAAAGATTTATAAACAATAAACCCTAATTAGGAAAACTATTACAGCCATTCAATAAGAAAACAACCTGGCTCTGATACCACTGAAAGGTTTTCCGCAACCACAAACTAAATAACCTAAGTTCACATGCAACCTAGAAAAGATCTATGTTTTCTTACTTTGAACATGTAACTAATTCCTAAAGGCCAAACAAAAATTAACTAAAAAAAATAAATCAGAAAAACTAACCTTTAGTTCTAATCTTGAAGCTAAGCAACACAAGTGTCCTGCCTCAAATGAGATCACACCCAGGGAGCCAGAGGGTGGACGAAAATTCCAGAGAGAATAATAGAAATGAGCAACTGATAATGAGGTCTAGGGTTCCCTATTTATAGGGAACCAAGTGGCAAAGCTAAATCCTTAGCCGCAGCCCAATTTCCGGATTATCTGTACGCGCACCGCGGCCAAGTAGTTTGCGCGCCGCGCGCCGCAATTCAACTATTGAATTTGTACGACTTTAATCCCTGACCTCCTGATTAATCTAATTAATGCCACAGAAATTAATCCAATTAATTCCTGATTAATTATTAATCAATCAATATAGTTTCTAATTAATATATTATCACTTTAATATATTAACAAACAATATCTTTTATTTCTATTGATTTATTAATCCCATAATAAACCAACCTTTCTCTCTACCGAACTTTCTACCAAGCCTCCAGCTATGAGGGCAACCCAAATGGACTTTGCTTCTATTAATTAGGTAAATACAAATTATTAGTCATGGCTTAGACACCTAATCCAACAGTCTCCCACTTGGATAAGTCTATGACTATAATTACCAATTTAACCTCTGATTAATCAGCAACCTGCAGCTTCCTAGAAACTGTTACCGAACTCTGACCTAGTCAGTTCTGTCCATAGATAAGTGATCAGATGATCCTCCGTCCAACAAGATATTTTCAGACATGAGACATGGATTGAGATCAATCTCTGTCTGACACACTGTTTCCCGATATCCGATTTTGCTTATGACTCTCAGACTTCAAATTGAACGAATCAATTCAGTCCTGGCTGGCCAGCACTTCAGTCAACTTCAAAATCATCGAGTGGCCAACAGATATCTGTTTCCCGTCTGGGTCAAGGGACGAATAAGCTTTGACTAATATGTTATATCTTTTACCCGACAAATTACTCACAACAGCACGTTTTATAACACCGAGTTACCGATGCGTTTTCGTACTATCAATGAACAACCGCCTTGCAAATTATAATTCATATCTCTCCACTTTAAGACCATAAGATATTATCGTCTCAACATTGCTCGTGATATAATCCATGAAGCAATCCATTGAGCGCGGGTTTATCCAATACTCAAATCTCCATTTCCAAGTACTCATGAACGTTGCAGCAATCTTATTGCTATGTCTAACTCCTTAGACAATCTACAAACCAATTCATGACAGTCTTCCTTCATACTCACTCCCTAAGAGTATGAATGACTGTGGATATTTGAATAATACAATTATTCAGGAAGTAAACATGCAAAAGTGAAACATAAAATCTGACTGGCAGCTACTCCTGCTAATTACCAAGTCTCCACGAGGTAATCGCCAAGTCGGATTTATTATAACTATTATCGGTTTCTTATTCTCTTTTAAACTTTCAATTCAAGCCTTTTATATCTATGTCTATGACCTTTTCATTTTTTTTCTATGTATCCAAGTGTCTAACACTTATACACTTTATTGCAGATGATCCTATCGGATACTCTTCCGATGATATCTCAATTTTGTCATTTTGTCATTCTCTCTCACAACTCCATTCTGGTGATGTGTGCCGTGACTGCCCATGGTTCTCGGGTCTTTAGTCTATATGACTATACCCTAAGACAGTTTCGAGGTGTCATGATGTGCCGGTGACCCACACGCGCTCCATCAGAAACCAACGAAATTCTTTAACCATGAAGTCCTACAGTACCACGTTCTGGTGTAAATAATTACCGATTTGAAAACCATTTCAAATCAACCACCCTAATCATTTCCCAATGATTTCTCACGTCTGTTCAAAAAATCCATTCAGTATTCTCAGCCAGGCAATATCCTGAATCCAACTTACAATGCTCTAAGCATTAAGTCATCAGGATATGTTCATAACACTTCTGATTTGTCCAAGAGACTCGAGGAACCTGATGTAATCTCATTCCAAGCCCTTTCGGAATCCTAAGATTACCAATAATCCTTGTGTCATGATTTCCGGAAACCATTTCCTTTCAGGGACTCTTTCTTATGCATCTTGAATCCCATCAAGATCATATTCTCAACGGCTAAGTCAATACTGTCAGTCTCATCTATCTGATAGATGTCTATGAACTACGTGAGCATGCTGCACCTTCTTTGTTTCTTTCATGCCAATTCATTACACTTTGCTATGACAGGAAACTCCATTCCTGGGGTTATGCATCTTGAATCTCATCAAGATCATATTGGCAGAGTTCTGATCTATCTAATAGATGTTCACAACCACCTGAGTATGTTGTATCTCTTAAAGTTTTTTCATAGCGAACCGTTTCTTAACACCAAGTCATTACACTTTGTAATGATAAGAGACGTTTCCTAGAACCAGTATGTAACCCACATACAATGATAGTAGATAACAACGATACTCCCACTGGCTTTGACACCGTCATATGACTCTTTCGGACTATTTACAAAATCCAGAACTTATGGCACATTTTGCGAAACCGAAATCCAAACCTTTCCGACATATTAAAGGAAATCTTTCAGGCTATTCACAAAATCCAAACCTTTTGGCCTATTTTGAGATTCCGAATATCCTTTCTTGCGAGATGCCCATGGGTCGAATCCCAGGGCCATGTACCTTTTGTAATGGCATGCTCTATGTGAGTCCCTATTAGTGTGCCGGTAAACCACACATGCTCCACTAACGACTCACACTATGCCACGTAGAATCCTCTCGGATTACATCTTCTATTGAGAGTGCTTCTCTCAGAATCAGTTGCTTGACTCCAAATGATGACTCATTCAACCAGATGTTCTGTAAGTACATTTCTATGTTCCCTTCTTTTGATGATTCAATTACTCCCACTGGTTCCTAGACCAGTTGTAAAGATCAATCAAACTGTCACATAGACTGTGTCTCGCGGTAAGGTTCTCTTATTTGGCAGCAACTGGGCTCGCCAATGCTTCCAGCAGTCGGATTACTTATTCGTACCATCTTTAGTGTTTTACCACTACCCGGTATATCACCCAAACCATAACTCCTTATGACAGAGACAATAACTACTGGTCAAGCGAAGAGAGGGTATGTCAGGTTTAACAGGAATCTAATTCCTGGTCAAGTCCCAGTGGTGACTAAAGGTTCTATCACTTGGCTAATCCCTGAACTCATTCAGAATTATTCTTACTCCCACTGTTTCCTTAGAACTTGAGTTCTTTCTAAAAGTACTCTACTTTCAAAGGATAACCGGATGGCCAATGAAACGACATCGCTGATCAGTTTCAGGCTTGTCATGAGATTCAGACGAATGCTACATGACCCTGGACTTTCTATGTACTAGTGGGACGATCCCAGCTTTACATTTTAGACAGTGTCGGCATAACCTACTTAGTCTAAGATATGGTCGGAATATGGTTTCTGCGGTCTGACTGGTTGAATATTTAATTCATTGAAATACTAATCGGAAATGTATCTTATACATCGAGGATCAAAACTATTTCGATCAATGCTCCATCATCTTCCCTAAGACACATTATAACCATTAGTGTTCTTGGAAGAGGATAAACTGTGAAACATTTTCTCAGTCTATGTAGTCATTCAGGTTCTGTTGATCTTATACTTCATTTGAAATCCTTGAACACTTCAAGGTTCCAATCAATCGCTTATTCTGATAAACGACGCCATATTTGTCAAACCATTTGGCAAATATCATGAAGCATAACTAATCGTGTTCTGTTCGAAGATTCGAGCAATACACAGTAACTTATGTGTCTGTTGCTCAAAATCTTAATACCTTTACAGTTCCATGTAAATTTATGACTTTGTTAATATTGTTCAAGACATGCAATCATCACCTGACTCCAAGTCAACTGATTCAAAAAATCCTATCCATTGGATCTTTGGGCGATTCCTTTCTTGCCACAATTAATTTTATTAAGCACTCAATTCATCATGTGACTCTAAGTCAAATGATTCCAAAGTCCTGTCCAACTGGATCTTTGGTTGAAGTGATTCTCATAAAATTCACTTTAACAATCATAAAGAACACAATTTACAAATCCAATCCCATTGGATGTATCAACATTCAAGTTATTACCATTTATGCCATTAACACATTCACACAAACATTTCGAGGATAATTAAAACAATCAAAAGAAAATCAACATTTTATTAAAACACAAAAACCCTCGAACAATGTACTATGTGAAAACAATGTCGTTTGCATCTAATAACAAGATTGTAATATCTAACTAAACTTCAAAACTGTATGAGCTGGAGATTCAATCCAAAAGTGCTCCTATGCGTCAAAGTCCTGTACCCTACTGATTCCCTGCATACAAACCAAACGTGACTATCACATTATGTATCAAGGAATTATGGATCAGGAGTTTCGAAGTTTTTAGATAAACCTGAGTTTCTAGAGATTTTACCTTGGAGCATTTTCCAATCTTTCCGTGACTGTATCCGATCCTATGGATTCCCAGTCTAAGACATCTCAGGACATGTCCAGACGATCTGGAACGTTTCTTGCTGCGTCTCTTCACTGGACTCAATCCAGAAGTAGCCGAACCAGTGGAGCAATGCCTGTCCATGAGTGACTCGTATAGGGTCAACAGAGAACGCATTTCCACAAAAGTCTTTTTCCGGTCTTCCTTTCTATACGTCTGAATGAACAGATCGTACCTATTAGTCAGCGAATCAAGCAGGATCTTAACACTCATTTCCTGACTAATTGGATGACCAAGTTTGTACAATTCGCCTATACATCTCTCAATCTTGAGAACATGCGAATCGATGCTACTTCCTTCCTTTAGCTTGCACTCTGCAAGTCTTTTGAAGATCCTAGCTCGTTCCTTTTCAACCGGTTCTTGGAACCTTTCCTCAACCAGTTTTATTAACTCATACGGCCCTAGGGATCCAAAATCCCTGCGGAACTCGGGCTCAATGGTCAATAGCATGAGGTCACGAACTTCCTCGGATTCATCAAATAATAGGTCATGCTCATCATAAAGACCTTTTGTGATGACATGTTTTGGTGGAACTGAGATCGGATACTCAATGAGGCATAGCTTGCCAGCAATAACAAGAACCATTCTCCAATTGCGAAGCCATTCCACACAGTTAAGGCCAGTCAGCCTTTCCATATTTAGCAGGTCCTTTCTGATGCCCTCAGAAATGGGTGAATGAGGAGGAGGATGAGAATAGACACTCGATTCAGACATCTATAAAAGGAAACATAATTTATTAGTTTAATTAATCCTTTTAAATAATTACCCAATTTATTATTTAACAAGGTTAGGATCCAAAATACCCCAACTATGCTGTGAAGAGGGATGCCGTAGTCACAACACAGTGGTCATTAAGGTAGATAACTTTTATCAATTTCAGTCTTATGAAATTCCTAGATCTGTGAGATTCATTGAACTGTTCAATGGCATGTTTAATCTCGGATATGCCCCACCGTTTGTGACTGGGATGCCAAGGATCACAAACCGGGTGTGAATAACCATGCAAATTAGCTTGGTACTCTCGGGGTTCATTATCATCTCAAATTGATGTGCCGGTTAACCACACACGCTCCATCAACAATGATAACACCCGAGAAACCCATTGCCACTCTTTATGAACCCCTATTGGTGTGCCGGTAACCCACACACGCTCCACCAACGTTTCATAAAGTGCAATGTGCAATTTCATGGGTTAGCATCAAATTCACATTTTTTCTAAAGTAACTAGATTGGGAATTCTTGAACGGGTTCTAGTACTTTGATCATTATACTTTTAATGATTAAGCGGTCCTATCAAAACTGTTCGGCTAACAACCCTCCACTGATCAGGCGAGCGGTGGGTGAGAGTGAACACCCATTAGACTGCCATTTTATAGGCAGTCTCCTTATACCCACTTTAAAGACCAGCTTCGTGAATGAGGCCTACTAATGATTTGACTAACCAATTTATCTTATACATATAGTATTAACCTTTAATAATATATATAAGATGTATTTTAAATCTTTTAAAATATTCCTGGTTTATCTTTTAATTTCCTGAAATTTAACTATTAAATTTCAAATTAAATTAAACCTTTAATTTTATTTAATTTATCTTTTAATTAAACTATTAATTAAATTAGTTAAATCTAGATATTTTAAACCTTTTAAAATATTTTTTGATTTATCCTTTAATTTTCGAAATTTAACCATTAAATCAAAATTAAATTAAAACCCTTGAATTATCTTTTAATTAAACAATTAATTAAATTAATTTAAATGTAGATAGGTTTTTCCAAATTAATCAAATCAATTTAAATCTATCTTAAACCCCTAATTATCGAATTCAAACAAACTGGGTTTAAGGTTATCCATTTAATTAACCAATTAAAGTTACCAAAAATAGAAAACCTCCTAAAACCCTAACCAGGAAAATCGAAAAAGAAGGGAGGAGGGCTAGGGTTTCAAAAAACCCAAAACCCTAAAATCGAAATTAGGCCCAAAAGAAATTAACTAAAAAAAATAAATCAGAAAAACTAACCTTTAGTTCTAATCTTGAAGCTAAGCAGCACAAGTGTCCTGCCTCAAATGAGATCGCACCTAGGGAGCCAGAGGGTGGTCACGAAAATTCCAGAGAGAATAAAATAGAATGAGCACTGATAATGAGGTCTAGGGTTCCCTATTTATAGGGAACCAAGTGGCAAAGCTAGAAACCCTAGCCGCAGCCCATTTTCCGGATTATCTGTACGCGCGCCGCGGCCAGATCGTTTGCGCGCCGCAATTCAACTATTGAATTCGTACGAATATGTACGCGCGTCGCGGCCTTTACATTGGCGCGCCGCGCGCTGCAATTCAACTATTGAATTTGTACGACTTTAATCCCTGACCTCATGATTAATCTAATTAATGCCACAGAAATTAATCCAATTAATTTCTGATTAATTATTAATCAATCAACATAGTTTCTATTAATCAATCACATGTGCCATAATCAATTCTCCTCCTCTTTCCATATATTTCCGAGCCGTCGCCAATGTCACTATCGGTACTTTTCGAGAACGTCTCTCAGCTCATATTAAGATTCTAGAACCACTCGGTGTTTTTATGGAAAGTGTTTTCTCATGACAATCCATATTCCCTCTATTGTCATCTAACCAATCCATCCCGACTATTACATCAAACTCATGATTTGTAATCGGCTTCAGATCGATAAGGAATATAACCCCAAATATCTCAAGTCGACATCGTTTATACTGACTCTTTACTAAAACATATCTCCCATCTGCTACATCTACTATCACTTTTTAATATAAATCAACTAACAAAATATCTAATTTAGAAGCAAAAGACTCTGATATAAAGGACACAGATGCACCAGAATCAAAGAGTACTCGTGCTTGAAAAGAGTTCAAGCTAAAAATACCTGTGATAACATCGGTCCGATCTCGAGTCTCCTCCACGATCATCTGAAAAGCTCGAGTTCTCACGTTTCCACCGCCTCTATCTCTTCTATCACCTCGATTATCACCTCGTCCCGCTCTCGGAGTCTCACGGCATGAATCGGTTCTCGGCTTCGGGCAATCCGGGCGAATATAATCACTTTCTCCACAATTAAAACACATATGATTTTTCTCTAAACAATCTCGAGCCATGTGTCCTGTCTTCCCACACTGGTAACACATAAGAGACGGGGTGCTCGTATCACAATCTCCATAATGTTTCCGACGACACCTTTCACAATATTTACTCTTCATTCTCCTCGAATCACCTCGAGACTGATAACTCGGAACTGGTTGTTTCTGAAAAATGCCTCCCAATTTTCCTTCCCACTTTCTTTTCAGACCTCCACTATCTTTGTCCTCCTTTTTCTCATCATTTTGTCTCCGTAATTCTTTTTCTCGAGATTTGGCTGCCTCGACAATCTGCTGATAAGTGGTAAAGCTCGAACTCTGTAAGAACTCTCGTATCTGGGTCCTCAGTCCCCACATATACCTGTCAACCTTCATTTCTTCAGTATCTACCTGATGAGCAGCGAATATGGCTTTCTTATTAAACTCTGCCGTATACTCTTGTACCAACCGCGTTCCCTGCTGTAGTCTCAGAAAATCCTCCTCCAGACTTTTCATTGCAGTATTTGAGCAATATTCTTTCATAAATTTTGTTTTGAACTCCTCCCACGTCGGTTCTGATTCCAATCCTTTCTTTATATCAAGATTTATATTCTCCCACCAGAACTGAGCATCTTTGTGCAGACAATTTGTAGCATACTCAACCTTGTCTTTTTCTGCACACTTACTCGTACAAAAAACATTCTCAATATGGGTTAGCCAATTTCGTGCAACAATAGGATCATCAGTACCGAAGAAATCATTCGGTTTACATTTGCGGAATGTCTCATAATTACAACCTTTTGGTTCGCTCGATCCTCCAGCCTCAGCATGTGTAATAATTGGCTTTCTCTGACCCTCCCCAACCACAGGTGTGATAGGAGGTCTGTTTCGATCATCTCTATTCGTCACCTCCGTCTGAGGTCTTATTAAGGTAGGCAATAAGCTTTTAACGGCTTTTGCTACCTCCGCAGCAATCAACTCTTGTAAAGATGATGTCAACTCAGGCGGTCTCTCGCCTTCGGACTGGCGCCCCAATCTAGAATCTTGTGATCCCGAATGCTAATCTCGGTGATCACCTCCCTCTTTTTCCTTTCCAAAACTCATTTTAACTGAAAAGAAAATTTACTCATTTAGAAATCACCACCATAATACTCAATATGGTGTATAATCAACTCATTTTGTATGCCACCAAAAAACTCAATATGGTTACATAATCAACTTAATTTATATGTCACCATAATACTTAATATGGTTACATAATCAACTCATTAGTACACCACGAAGGATAGTTATTCAGGACTCTAAGGGACTTTTCTACCTCATTGGTTTAAGTCTAAACCCATCTCAAGGTTTAATTCTCTTAAACCACAGCTCTGAAACCAACTTGTAATGCCCGGTTTCTCAATCTTAGGATACACCAAAAGAATTAATCAAACACAAGCCTTATATTGGTGTAAACCCAAAAGATGAGTAACTAGTTACAAAGTTTGCATCAAAAGCCTAGTTTAAGTTATAAACTATATACAACAAGTGTTACAAGTTTTATACAAAAACCGGGACATTTGAAAGTTCAAACAACAACACAATTCTATTCCAAAGTCCAAATCCATTCTAAGGTCCATAGTCCATTCCAGCTAACCCTCCGTGATGTGTTTTCCATGACCTGTACTACCAGAACCTAACACAGACAACAATAACAAACAAATTATAAGCTTCAAAAGCTCAGTGAGCAATTAGATAATTAACTTGGTTATATATTCCAGTTCCTCTTTTAAGAGAATCCCCAAATGGCTATCTCAGCTTTAGTATATCACAAACACTACTACTATGTAATTCAATACTCAAACTTGAATTTACTCAATCAATCCAATATGAAATTTCTTTGATCTGCAACAAACATCTCAAACATATATATATATATATATATATATATATATATATATATATATATATATATATATATATATATATATATATATATATATATATATATATATATATATATATATATATATATATATACACATATATATATAGTTCATCTAATGATAACTACTCACCTGTAGCTGAATCGATACGTGGAAGTCCAGATCCTCAGGCTTGATCCTATCTAGCCTTAGCTGTAACACAATAGCTAAATTTCAATAATCATGTCTCTCTATAACCTCAATCACAATTTATATCAACAAAAATCAGAAATTTGCATTGTATAGTGAAGTTATAATCAATCAACAATAATAACACTCTAGTTATAACTCCTCACTTCACATTTTGACCCATTCAATATCAAAAACACAACAACAAGCATATTACTAACTCGGGTCTAAGATTAAATCCTTTGCATACCTACTAATCTAATAAATTTTACTCTAATATCACAAATTCATAGGTGGTTCATCGAGACCACAAGAAACTACCCCAAATCAAACCATTCAACGGTTGAAACGAAATCAAAATCGAAGAGGATTACCTTTCAAGCTCCAAGTATGAATCCCTAGCTTCAATTCGTGAATATTAGGCTTAAATCTCGACTTAGAAGGCTTAGAAATCGATATCTAGGGTTTTAGGAGGGTATGGTTCGGAATTGATTTAACCCAAATGAATGAAATTTCATACTTTAAAAGTTGCACAGACCCGTAACCCGACCCGGGTTACCAAACCCGCCCGGGTTTTGTTACGCAATTCCTCGCTTCAAACCTAGGCACAGCATGGCCCGGGTTATTTGACCCGACCCGAGTTTCTGTTGAACACGACCCGGGTTCCTCAACACGACCCGGGTTGCTATTTTTCCCATTTTCATTTCAATCCGACTCGACCCGTGTTACAAAACTCGACCCGTTTTGACATTTTAAGAATCCAAGTTGTTTCTTTTACCCCTTTTTAACATCCTACTTCTCCTAGATGGTTTTTAAACATCTTAACTCATATTTTAACTTATCTAAGCTCGTTTATATTAAAATTAATATTATCCTATCATAATTAAAAGTTACGGTATTACATCTGTAAAAATGATAAAGTCATCTATGAAACTGTTATAAAGTTTTCATTTTTCTGTACAATTACAATTACAATTAGCCAGTGAATATTAGTATCCACTTACCACCTTATTAATTTATTCATCTAACAACGTTTACTTTTTACCTACCACCTTATTTAAAAGCTATATATAGTGTTTTAGTCATCACATTCTCTTATTCATCATAAATGAGTTCATCTAAAGTTGATGTTTGACATTGTGAAGAGGAAAGTTTTTATATTTGTTCCGTTTTTGACTCATTTCCTTAGGCCCCAAATCATGAAGAACCGATAACTAAGATGCCTGATGAAGCGATGACGGGATCCAAAGAACATAACTAAATGGACTAAAAAACGAGTAATATTTAATGAGCATGTAGAGATTCTTTGTGAAGGTGTGAAAGGAAAGTAATAGTGGTTAAAAGATACTGGGGAAAACTTAAATCAGCAGAAAAGTGTATTGATGAAGTGTAAACGAGATTGTCAGGCTTATGACAGAATAGGATCGTATTGCAAATGTTGTTAGAATTAGAGGGTGTTTTACTTACCGCGAACATGCAATATATCCCTTACAACTTTTGTAGCCCTACAAACTTTCCTCAATTAGTTGAAAATATATCTCAATTGTTGAGCTTTCTAGGACAAAAGTGAAGGGGTAACCTGGTTACCCCTTAACTTGTTTACCCCTCACATATACTATAATAGGTTCATAAGGGTCTTTTATTAGTTTGTATGGTTATGGTTTAACCGATGGAAATGAAAACTATTGTCATTCATGAAAGCCATAACGAGCTACATAATAATGCTTAAGGTCATATTACATTTTTTATATGTAATACCCACATATACTTAGGACTTGCATAAGGGTGCAACCAAGTTGTATATATGTGAGCTTCAAACAATTGCATGTAGCTTTCGATTAAGTACATTGTGGTATCTACAATTTCAACTCGTTCATCAAGTGTTGCACATCCGCCACATGCTTCTTGGATTCTTTACATTGAGTTGAGAAACTCTTGTATATCTTCAAACACTGTAATCACTAGCATTTGCATATTATAAAGAACTAACTTTCTATGCTCATTGACTTCTAAAGGAAATAATAGGTCCCAGTTCTAACAATTGCTCTCATGCACATTAAAAATCGCAAATCATGTCTAACACAATCCTGCCAACAAATCCACGTTTTCTTAAACGGGTCTGACATTTTTGCAGATGTCATCTGCAAAAACCTAAGATTGAAAATGTGGTTCTTTTGATACACACACACACACACACATATATATATATATATATATATATATATATATATATATATATATATATATATATATATATATATATATATATATATATATATATATATATATATATATATCAAATAACGTACACAAACAAACAAAGAATGTATAAAAGACGTCAAAACTTATTCTATCATGTAGATAATTGTTGTGTTCTTCCCTTTCTTCAAAGATAATTTATATATAACACGAAATTAGAGTGTAAAAAAATGATTTTTTTTACCTTTAATAGAGAGACCTTCGCAAAACCCATGTTTTGTTACTTGCGAAAAAGATGGTTATTATAGAGATTTACCTAACTTATTATTAATTTTTAAAAAATGATAAATAAGAAAATTTTATTTTTTATATTTTTTAAGGGTTAAGGTCGAATTTGCCAATTTGCTCACTTAATGATTTGTGTTAATTTGATTATTTTACTTTGTTTAAGTTCTAAAAGATAATTTAACTTTTAATTTATTTCTGAAATGATCACTATAACCTATTATAACCGGTCATAATGATTATTTAAAAAATAAATAAAAAGTTAAGTAACCTTTTAAAATTTAAACAAAATTAGATGACCAGATAATCGCATATAATAAAATTAGGTGATCAAATTCTACCTGAACTTTCTTTTAATACATATATAA
>JAKNSD010000104.1:0-21585 GCA_023525715.1 Cichorium intybus
ATAATCCACCTCCAAATTTGTGTATGAGGCTTACGAGACAGGAGACACAATCAGAATATTATGCCTCATACGTGGATTATGTTATGTCATCTATGCCGCAGATTCCTACTCACCTTCGCGATGACTATAGGCGAAAGGATATGTCATCGTCGAGCACCTCTTGCTCGAGTGAAGGGCCGTTGGGCTCTGGTCGTCGCAAAAGAGAGCCAGCTATACCAACGTTAATTAGCAAACTTTTAAAGAAAGTTGAGAAAAATGTTGCTAAAAGATTTGATCAACTCGAAGAGAAACTTCTAGATACAATCAGAAAGCATAAAGAGGTCGTGGATGAACCGGGCATGGATGACGAATTTTTTGATCCCATCAACCAACATGTGGATGGAATGGTAAAATCTATTGTGTTTATATATTTATATATATATATATATATATATATATATATATATATATATATATATATATATATATATATATATATATATATATATATATATATATATATATATATGTGCGTGTGTGTGTGTGTATATATATATATATATATATATAATGAAATTTATATGACAGTCATTTTTTGGAGATGCGACGCCGAGACACGACGAACAAGAAGAAGATGATGAGGTGACGGTGAGTGAAGTTCCGCCACCAAGTTTGAAAGCTAGGCGAAGAAATGCTTCGAAGTACTTTAAGAGTCCTTTTACACAGGTACTGTATTTGTTTATGTTTTAGACAATATCCTTACGGTTTACTATACAATGTTGAATTTAATATTCAATTTACTTTTGTAGATGGAGGATTCAACAGTTAAACAGCGGCGAGGAAAGCGAGTTCAGGAGCCGGTTCCTCAACAGCCTAGGACGGGCCTCATACTTGAGCCATATGTACCTTATGGTCAAGATTTTCCGTATCAGTATGTCGTTGCAAGTCCAGATCTGTTGGGCAGACATAGACTGATTTCCGTACCATTTGATATGGAATTTTGGCGAGAACTAATGGGTCAAGATAAACTTGGATGGTTGCAATACATGGTTAGTACTACCAAAAACTATAAATCTGGTATTTGTTAGTTTATTAATGTTATTAATTTGAACAAATTTGTTTTATCTTGCAGCATGTAACTCTTTGGATCCAACTATTATTAGAGAAGTGGGTTGAAGGAGACAACTGGTGTATTATGCCTTCAAATTTCTTCCCTAACGCTAGTCCTCGAATTTGGAGGAAAGTGGCATCTGGTGAAGGTACTGAAACCCATATGAGCCCGGCTTGGTGGACAGTGGATCGGGTACGCATATGATATTTCAATGTTTATATATATATATATATATATATATATATATATATATATATATATATATATATATATATATATATATATATATATATATATATATATATATATATATATATATATATATATATATATATATATATATATATATATATAAGTTTAAGGTCGTTAATAATAATCGAATTTATTTCAGGTGTTTTTTCACGTAAACGTTAAAGAGGCACATTGGATGTTAGGAGAATTACGTTTGGACACCATGAAAATCCACATTTACGATAGCTTCCTACAAGGTCATTTCTACGATCGCCTGGTACAACAAGGGCACATCCACACTTTCAAAAAGCAGGTTGTTGCCCTTTTGGATTCAATCAACTATTGGCAGATTCGAGGCATCCCTCGAATAGACGTTGATTTGGAGTTCATCATGGAAACATGGGTGCCTCAACAGTCCGGGCCATTAGGAGATTGTGCTGTTTGGTCTTGTTTATTGTTAGAGTATGTTATATCTGGGGTTCGGGTTCCTGTACAGGGGGACGAAGATTATACTCCCACAGATTACGCAGCTAGGAAGTTTCGTGAACGTATGGGTCGTATTTATTGGGCTTCCCGTTCAAGTTATTATTAGACGGTGTATGTGAAAATAAATTGTAGAGAATTTATTTCAATGTTATAAATTTGAGTATTTATGTCGTTATAAGATTCTAAAAACTTGCATCTACACAACGTTTTAGATAGAATACTTCATTACACACAAAAAAAACATTACAACGTCATGGAAAGTAGCTGACATCCGTCATTTGCTAACGTTCATAAAAACTAAAAATACATATAAAAGAGGACCATACATTAAACATAAACATAGGACTTAGGGAAGAATTTGAGATAGGTGCAAGCGGGCAGTGTCTTTGTGACATTCAAATAGACTTGTGTACTGTTCAATGAGACAAACTGCATTACGGAGAGTTTCACTTCTTTCTTGTAAAGTAGATTGCTGCCCAGATAATTGATTGATTGTAGACATTGTTGAGATAAAACGTTGAATATCTACAGGCATTTGGATCACAAGCATTTGCAAATTATAATGCGCTACCTTTATACGCTCATCTGGTATCATACGTGTTATTTGGTAATCAAATTCCTCCAATTGTTCTTGGACATGGCGAGAAGCCCTGGTCATCAATAACACGTGAGTGTCAACCAATCTATTTATACGTTCGTCGAGATCTGTCAACTCATTATGTAAGACATTATCAACGGTTGTATCCTGATATAAAAATAGAAAAACAGTTAAGTGAAAACCAATTTCACATGTTAGAAAATTTAAAGTAATTAACAAAATGAAAATAATTATGATAGCTTACAACTCTGCTTGAGGAACCCTTTTGGTGATCCATTGATCAATATGAGTAACTGAATGAATCAAATCGGTTTGAAGTTTCTTTATATAAAGGATAGTAGGAGAAACTCATGTTGACAAGACAATACACTGCTCCCTATTACAGGACACCATAGAGTACCCTATGGACATGACATTTCACTGCATGGACATTATACGGGCTCCCATGGGCTGCGTTTTCCTCTAGATGGGCTGCGTTTTCCTGTAGATGGGCTGCGTTTTCCGTATGCAGAAAATGTAATTGACAAGACAAGACAGGACACTATAGAGTACGTTGTATGTCATGATGAGTTGTCGTTTCAACTATTACTGATATGACTGTCATTATCACTGATAACTTAATATTGTACATAGCGTAGCGTGTTGCATCAAAGCTTCAGTTGTCGTTTCAACTTTTTAATATCGCCAGTAATTTATGCAGTCATGTGACAGATGACTATTAAAAATTATATAGTTATAATAATTATGTCAAAGGAAGTAAAAGTGAGCATTCAATAGAATAGAAATCAAAGATGATCCCATGAAACTGTTATTACAACCTAAAAATAACGTAATTGTAAAAACAATTAAACCCCCATTTAGCTCAAATCCACGGTAGGATAAACAGCTTCACTCTGTGACATGCTACTAGAGTCACCTCTTATGCTTGTTTTCCCTTTATTGTCTGAACCACGACGTTTGCCTGATCCTTCTGGTTTACGGGTTGGAACTAACGCAGGACATGTAGTTCTTGTGTGACCCCTTTGATGGCAACGAGAACATTCTTTTATTATTGGACCCTCACCTTGTGACGGAATACGATCCATATTTCTCGGTCTTCCAGGTAGACGTCTGTCCATGACTGGTGGTCTTACAAAAATCAAATCGTCCGGTGTCTCCCAATCACAAGGGGTGGGTAGAGGGTTGATAATGGACTCGTAAGTCTTTCTATAAAACACAACCAGATATGCATTGTGCACCCATCCAGTGCAATCTCCATGGTTTAAGCTGTTTAAAACTCTTATTAGATGGCCACAAGGTATGCCAGATAGTTGCCAAATTGTTAGTTCTATATGCCCAAGGATGATCATAAAATGATATTACTAATAATACATGATCCTATATGGTCACACCAACAACAAGTTTGACACCAATTGATCATTTAGAACGTTAAATTTGATTTAACATCAAATGATACTAAACTTGCAATTTAATCTTGTAGGTTATTATTATTTGAGGTAAATAATAATAACTACAAAAAATTAAAGGTTGATTAGTAATTCATATGTGATGAATTAATTAAGTGTAACAATTAAATTGTTTAAATTGTTAAACGATTTAATTGATTTATAAGTAAGCCTTTTATTTAATTTAATTGGTAAATTAAATAAAATATATATATATATATATATATATTGTTATATATATATATATATATATATATATATATATATATATATATATATATGTATATATATAATTATACAATTAAGATTGTATATCTAGATGGTTTATTTATGTATATGATTATGGGTTAAATGTTATCCCATTTAAGAAATAAGAAGATGTATTATTTATAAGCTTTTATTATCTAAGTTTTATAAATAATAACAACCCACTAGCACTTTCTTTGTCATCATAAAATCAGCCATATTGGAAGGAAAAGAATGCATTAAGAACTTAAAAGAGGTGGAAGATGCTTTGTGTCTTCTAGCTTTTGATTATAGAAATCAAATGGGACTTTCTTTTAAGCTAGTTGCATGTGCTTTTCTTTTCTTTTTGTGGGTGATATAGTGGACGATTTTGAGAGTGTTATTGTGATCATTCTTGCTTCAAAAATCAGCCAAAATAACTCTCCTTAAGTGCTTAGCAAAATTGGTTTTTGGTTTCACAAAAAAAGGAGTCTTATCTTGCAAGTTGTGGAACTAGCATTCAAGGGTGTTCAAGCTTGTGGTGGATCAACTATAGAGGGATTCTAATTTGATTCCTAGCTATCAAAATCATCCAAACCAACCCCAAGAACAAAGGTTATGATCTTGAACTTAATCTATGTTTGTTCTTCATCTTATCTCTACATGCATGTAGCATGATCCTCTTGAAAATGGAATTTGTGTTCATGATTTTATGCTTCCGTTGCAAACTCTTGTTTTTGAAACTAATTATATGAACCATGATTTCCAACAATTGGTATCAGAGCCATGGCTATATTGCATGTTTAGATAATAAGTTTATTTGGATAAACTTGGTTTTTGGAAGCCATGAATGTTCATCTTCATGAATGAAAGTTTCATGCATGGCTTCTTTGGCAACATGCAATTATATAATCTATGATTTTATGTAACCAACTATATTTTATGTATGCATGCATTTGGTTACATAGATGTTGCCTTAGAAAAACAAAGTGTTGATTTTCTTATGATTTTATGTGATAAAATGGTGCATAAACAAGCCAAGGACCATATGATGCATGTTTTGTGTTTGTATTCGATATGGTTGTAATCTATTCATTTATTCAAATGGTTTGTAATAATAATTAGTTATTTCCTTCTTAATATTCATTTTGTAAATATTAGAATAGTTGTATTTTATTTATTTCACTAAATGTAACAAGAGAAGGAAGTAAAAGACCAAGAGAAGATTGCACCCAACAGCAGCACTTTCTGAAGAGCTGCTGTCCAGATTTCAAAATTGTTTTGGAAGTGTTTTAAAAATTCATATCTTGGTTATTTGGTGATATACTTGTTGGTAACTTTGATATCTAGTATATACATTAAGTTTCAACAAGTATTAGCATCAATAAGGCCAAGAATGAATTGAAAAATGCAACAAAAATCACAAAAATCTTCTTCCTGCTGCCCTGAATTTCACAAGTTTCATGGGGGCCAAAGAAAATTCATAACTCACTCCATGATGTCAAGAAATGGTGGTTCAAGTGTCATTTGGTGATATAAGAAGCTTGGCAAAATTGTAGCCACAGCGAAGATCATTTGGTTGAGTTTTTGTCACCTTTTTGTCCCTAGGTTTGGACTTGATATTTCATGTATGGCTCACATGAAATATCAAACTAGTTGGCTTGTGTTTATGCACCCATGCATGCTTGTGATGATTGAATGTTTTATTATGTTATGTTGTGGTTGAAAATAAGTTTTTTGCATGCTAGACAACCTAGATAATTAAACATAATCATCAAGGAGTTTGTATTTTCAAAACTTGAAAATTAAAACATAAGATGTGATAAAATTGGTTTTATTAAAATGGGTTTTGTTTTAAAACCTATTAAGTCAAGTTTTGAACATGAATGAAACAAGAAATAAAATGGAGATTTTATAAACTCTTACAAACTCCAACCCTAAGTAATAATGGTAATTATTTAGGATTATAAATTGGTTCTAATATATGTGATTAAACTCAAACTTAATATTGGATATTAATTGTAATCTTGACCACAAACAAAGAATCAATAAAATGGAGATTTTATGATTTAGGAACCAATTAACAAAATAAGATTTAATGGTACCATGTTCATTGGATGCATGCAATCTACATGATACCATATGTTTTTCAAAATTAGAATTGTAAAACATTCAAATCCCTTATGAAATACGAATCTATGCCGTCCTTCTTAAAGACACTCATGTATCACTTGTATTTCCTTGTGGGATAAAGGATACCTAACCACTTGGAGTCTTCTTGTGATACAAGAAGTAGTTTTGCAATATTGATGGGATAAAGGACACCTAACCATCAATAGTTGACAAAACTACACGTCCGTTTAAGTAGGATGATTCGTTTGGAAATCTCTTGTGATAAAGGTCACCTAAGCATTAGAAATCCAAGGCATAGATGGGATCAAACATGCCAAACTTATAAATGTTATAATGGGATCCCATAAATCTAGAAATTATATTTGGATATAATTGGTAAACCGTTACCTACCTTGTTGATTCGAATAGGCGGGATAAAGGATACCTAACCACTTATTCGTGATGCAACTTGGATTCTAGACCTTAATTAATTAAAGTTTATGAAACAATAAAGGGTATTAATTATTAAGGACTTAATATCATAATTTACTAAATAGAACCTTGTTAAAATTTTGTAGATGGCACCAAACAACACACACTCGGCTCCTAACAAAACCTCACTACGGTCTCTCCTTGAAGGAGAAAAACTTAACCATACCAACTTCTTGGATTGGTACCGTAGTGTGAGAATTGTTCTCAAACAAGAAAATAAAGAATATGTTCTCAATGAACCACTTCCAGAAGAGCCCCCTGCCATTCCTAAGCCCGCACACGATGCATGGCTTAAAAAGATGGATGATTCCATCGATGCATCATGCCTCATGTTGGCAACCATGATTCCCGACCTTCAGAAGGATTTGGAGAATCATTCAGCCTATGACATGATTCATCAACTAAAGGAAATGTTCCAACAACTTGCAAGAACGGAAAGGTTCGAAACTGTTCGGGCTTTCCATGCTTGCAAGATGGAGGATGGGCAGTCGGTAAGCTCTTATGTGCTCAAAATGAAGAGTCACATTGATCATTTGGCACGTCTTGGAGTTGTGATGCCCGAAGAGCTAGCAACGGATATGATCCTTAACTCCTTGACAAAGTCCTTTGATCCTTTTGTCATGAATTTTAACATGAATGGTTTAAACAAGACTATCCCGGAATTACATGGGATGCTAATTACCGCGGAAAAGAATCTGCCTAAGAAAACCACTCAAGTTCTCATGATCAAGGAAGGTGGCACAAAGAGAACTAGACCAGAACACCCCAACAACTCCAAGGGAAAGGGAAAGGCAAAGGTTGTCAAAGAAAAGGGCAAGAAAGTTGTCCAATCATCCCGTCCGCCCAAGAAGAAGACAAAAGTTGCCAAAGAAGACGCGTGCTTCGAATGTGGCAAGGTTGGGCATTGGAAGAGAAATTGCCTTACCTATCTTGCGGAGTTGAAGAAGAAGAATGCCGGTGAAGGCACTTCAGGTATCTATGTGATAGACCTAGAACTTTATAATTTATCTCCTAACACATGGGTATTTGATACTGGTTGTGGAACTCACATATGTAATATGTTGCAGGGGTTCAAAAGGAGTAGGCGACTGATGGCAAATGAGGTAGTACTCCGGGTTGGAAACAATGCAAGGGTTGCGGTGGATTCAATTGGAAGTTTTAATTTATTACTACCTAATGACTTGTGTATGACATTGTTGAATGTTTATTATGTTCCTAGCTTGACTAGGAATATTATTTCGGTTGCTAAATTAAGACAATGTGGATTTGATCTTTCCTTTAATAATGATGATATTTGTGTTTACAAAAATAATGTATTCTATTTTGAGGCTAGGCCTTTAAATGGAATTTATGAAGTAAACCTTGATGAAAAGACTAACCATGGCTCTTTATACCACACTTTCACCAAGAAACCCAAATTTGATTTGAGTCAAACCTATCTATGGCATTGTCGCCTTGGGCATATAAACAAGAATCGCATATCCCAACTTCAAAAGAGTGGACTTTTGAAGGCAAATGAGAATGACTCATTTGATATATGTGAATCTTGTTTACATGGCAAGATGACTAAAGCTCCTTTCTCCGGAACCAATGAGAGAGCAAAGGACTTGTTAGGAATCATACATACAGATGTATGTGGTCCTTTCAAGCCAATGACTAGATATGGTGAAAAATATTTCATCACCTTCACTGACGACTTTAGTCGTTTTGGATATGTTTATTTGATTAAACATAAACATGAGGCGTTTGAAATGTTCAAAACGTTTCAAAGTGAAGTGGAAAATCAACTCAACGAAACAATTAAAGTTCTTCGTTCTGATAGAGGAGGTGAGTACTTAAGTACAAACTTTATGGATCATCTTAAGACTTGTGGAATTGTTTCACAACTTACTCCACCTGGAACACCACAACATAATGGTGTGTCTGAGAGGCGGAACCGAACACTATTGGATATGGTTCGATCCATGATGAGTAGAAGTACTCTACCTTTATCATTTTGGGGTTATGCTTTACAAACAGCTGCTCGTCTCCTAAATATGGCACCTACTAAAAAGGTAGATAAAACGCCTTATGAGATATGGCATGGAAGGGTTCCATCTTTATCCTATCTCAAAGTATGGGGTTGTGAAGCTTATGTTAGACAAGAAGCTTCAAACAAATTAGAACCCCGTTCAACTAAATGTATCTTTGTAGGGTATCCGAAAGATTGTCTTGGATACTATTTCTACAATCTCATCGAGAATAAAATATTTATTTCTCGAAAAGCTGAATTCCTAGAAAACAAGTTTCTGACGGAAGAGGCTAGTGGGAGGTTTGTGGAACTTGAGGAACTTCAGGAACCACAACCTGATACACAAGAAGTTGAATCTAGCATTCAATAAGAAATTGTTGAACCTGAACAAACGGTTGATCAGGAACAAATTGTAACACAAAGTGTTCGCAAATCTGGTAGGGTTCGAATTGAACCAGAAAGGTATGGTTACCTTTTGATGGAAGAGGAATGTTATACGATAGATTCTGATGAACCCGTCAACTATCAGAGTGCAATATCAGATCCTGAATCTGATAAATGGCTTGAGGCCATGAACACTGAGATGCAATCCATGCACGATAATCAAGTTTGGAACTTGGTTAATCTTCCCACCAATTGTAAGACTGTTGGGAACAAATGGGTTTTCAAGAAGAAAATCGACGTAGATGGAAATGTTCACACTTTTAAGGCTAGACTTGTCGCTAAAGGATACTCACAAACTCATGGTATTGACTATGATGAGACTTTTTCTCCAGTGGCAATGATCAAGTCGATTAGGATACTTTTTGCCATAGCCGCGTACTATGATTATGAGATATGGCAAATGGATGTCAAGACCGCTTTCCTTAATGGACACTTATTGGAAGATGTCTATATGGATCAACCTGAAGGTTTTGTCGATCCCAAGCATCCAAACAAAGTGTGCAAGCTTAAAAGATCTATCTATGGATTAAAGCAAGCGTCTCGAACATGGAACATCCGTTTTGATGAAAAGATTACGAGTTTTGGATTCATCAAAAATGAGGATGACTCCTGTGTTTACAAGAAAGCTAGTGGGAGCATTGTCATAATCCTAGTATTGTATGTAGATGACATACTTTTATTTGGAAATGACATCCCAACCTTAAAAGGTGTCAAAGCGTTCCTTGAGAGTTGTTTCTCAATGAAGGATCTAGGGGAAGCTGCTTATGTATTAGGCATAAAGATATATAGAGATAGATCTAAGAGACTTATTGGTCTTAGCCAAAGTGTATATATTGATAAAATCTTGAAAAGGTTCAAGATGCAAGACTCCAAAAGAGGATTATTGCCAATACCGCATGGCACCATCCTAAGCAAGTCTCAGTGCCCAAACACTAGGACTGAACTTGAAAGGATGAAACATGTCCCATATGCTTCGGCAATTGGGTCCATCATGTATGCCATGTTATGCACTAGGCCCGACGTCTCATGTGCCTTAAGTATGACTAGTAGGTATCAACAGAACCCAGGTGAAGCCCACTGGACTGCTGTAAAGAACATTCTTAAGTACTTGAGAAGAACTAAAGATATGTTCTTAGTTTACGGCGGTTTGGAAGAAAGCTTAAAGGTAAAGGGTTACACTGACGCAAGCTTCCAAACAGATAGGGATGATTCGAAATCTCAATCTGGGTATGTCTTTATTTTAAATGGAGGAGCCGTGTCTTGGAAGAGTTCCAAACAAGAAGTAATTGCACAATCCACTACAGAATCAGAGTATGTTGCTGCTTCGGAAGCTGCTCAAGAAGTTGTATGGATGAGAAAGTTCATAGAAGATCTAGGGGTTGTTCCTTCCATTCGGGACCCTATAGAAATCTTCTGTGACAATCTAGGTGCTATAGCTCAAGCAAAGGAACCTAGATTGCATCAAAAGACCAAACACATTCACCGAAGGTATAACTACATTAGACATGAAGTTAAGAATGGTGAAATAAGTTTTCACAAGGTTCATACAGATCAGAATTTGGCAGACCCATTCACGAAGCCTTTACCCCAAACTAAGCATGAAAGTCATGCTAAGGGTATAGGACTCCGTTTTTCTAATGAATGGATTTGATTTGTGTTTAATGTTTTATGAATATGAACTTATGTAAACGACAAGAATTATGTAATGTATGTGACGTGATGTTTCATTCATAATTATTGTGTTTTATTAGCATGTTTAATCCTTGAATAATTTAGTTATTCTAAACGTCCATAGTCGATCATAGTTGTGGGAGCAATTATGAAGTAAGACTAATATGAATTGGATTGGTTGACTTTTATGAGTAAAAGTAGCAAAAGGTTGCAACCAAATTCATAGGTACTTGTCAGTGAACAAGTATTGGACTTGACCCGCTTCAAGATCACTCCATGGATCATTATCATAAGTGATTCTTGAATAAAGGTATTATCATTGTATCCTTTGACCTGAGATACATATTTGGGACTCAAGTGTAGAGTGTACTATGCTTTGATATGGTTCACTGTTGTTCTTGAAATACAGACAACCATAAAGGCCATACTCATGCATAGTATTAACTATATGAGGGGCGTATGTAGTCAAGACGGGATTTGTTCCTCTTATGTGTTGAGAGTTAGACATCTAAGGCGCCTGATTGAAAGTAGAACATAAAATGAGAATGATTAAGATCCATATCTCATGTTCAACATGATGTCTGTGACAAAGGGATAATTGATAGATAACCTTATACATCAATTAGAGCCTCGTGTTTTCTGAAGAATTGAATGTTGTTGAATGGCACAATGTCATGTGTTATTGGGGGCAGTGAAATGTTGCTAGACGTTAACCACTGTCGATATCATTCTATAATGCAACCTTGTGCAAGTGGGAGATTGTTAGTTCTATATGCCCAAGGATGATCATAAAATGATATTACTAATAATACATGATCCTATAGGGTCACACCAACAACAAGTTTGACACCAATTGATCATTTAGAACGTTAAATTTGATTTAACATCAAATGATACTAAACTTGCAATTTAATCTTGTAGGTTATTATTATTTGAGGTAAATAATAATAACTACAAAAAATTAAAGGTTGATTAGTAATTCATATGTGATGAATTAATTAAGTGTAACAATTAAATTGTTTAAATTGTTAAACGATTTAATTGATTTATAAGTAAGCCTTTTATTTAATTTAATTGGTAAATTAAATAATATATATATATATATATATATTGTTATATATATATATATATGTATATATATAATTATACAATTAAGATTGTATATCTAGATGGTTTATTTATGTATATGATTATGGGTTAAATGTTATCCCATTTAAGAAATAAGAAGATGTATTATTTATAAACTTTTATTATCTAAGTTTTATAAATAATAACAACCCACTAGCACTTTCTTTGTCATCATAAAATCAGCCATATTGGAAGGAAAAGAATGCATTAAGAACTTAAAAGAGGTGGAAGATGTTTTGTGTCTTCTAGCTTTTGATTATAGAAATCAAATGGGACTTTCTTTTAAGCTAGTTGCATGTGCTTTTCTTTTCTTTTTGTGGGTGATATAGTGGACGCTTTTGAGAGTGTTATTGTGATCATTCTTGCTTCAAAAATCAGCCAAAATAACTCTCCTTAAGTGCTTAGCAAAATTGGTTTTTGGTTTCACAAAAAAAGGAGTCTTATCTTGCAAGTTGTGGAACTAGCATTCAAGGGTGTTCAAGCTTGTGGTGGATCAACTATAGAGGGATTCTAATTTGATTCCTAGCTATCAAAATCATCCAAACCAAACCCAAGAACAAAGGTTATGATCTTGAACTTAATCTATGTTTGTTCTTCATCTTATCTCTACATGCATGTAGCATGATCCTCTTGAAAATGGAATTTGTGTTCATGATTTTATGCTTCCGTTGCAAACTCTTGTTTTTGAAACTAATTATATGAACCATGATTTCCAACAGTTGCCACTTTCGACATGAACACGTTGCCTCTGCAAAATCGACAATCGCATCCCTAAGGAAGTCTACAACCTGGAATCTTGTACTTGAAATTGGATGTACTAGCCAGTTGCTGCTTTTAGTCATTCTTTTACGAATCTTTGCTTCCGCCCATGGAGTAAGTGTTGTTTTTATATCATCTAAATAAATATTTTAAGTTAGTGGGTCAAAATTTTCAATACAAAGTAAATACGACAACGTTATTAGTGTATCATGAACGATGTAAGTCTTACTTGCACGATTGCGGCGTTCAAAATACCATTGCTGCATTGTTGTTCGAAAAAAGTCAATGAGCATCAAGACTGGCATCTTTCTGGCGTAGCGGGATAGTGCGTTTATGGACTCCGCGCTGTTAGATGTCATCATATTATACCGCATGCCTTCAAATCTAGACCGAGCCCATTTTTCTGGACATGCCCTGTCCAAGTACGCATACAATTCAGGATTATAATTGTTAATCCTTTGCATCCAATCATTAAATTCTTCGATTGTATATGCTTTACACGCCCCCCAAAAGAATGACTTGATGCTTTTCTTGGATCCAAACTTGGTCACTACATTAGAATATAAATGATGACCACAAATTCCATGATGTGAGGTCGGAAAAATGTTTTCAATGGCTGCGGCTATTGCCGCATGCCTATCAGATATGAAACTAAGAGATCCCATGTCACCAACGCAATCGTGCAGTTTCTCCATGAACCAAGACCATGTTTCCGTGCACTCGCTCTTGCATATTGCATATGCTACCGGTAATATTTGATTATTACCATCCATTGCAACTGCCAATAACATAGTGCCCTTGAAGTCGCCCTTGAGGTGGGCAGCGTCTACCACCAATGTAGGTCTACACCAATTGCGGAAAGCAGTTAACTACAAAAAAGTTTGTTGTGTTATTGATACGGTTACATTCGTATAGTGGTAGTGAAATTTATTAGTTACAGCAATACTTACAGCGCAGCCTAATGAAATATATATAAATTGAAATCGATCGTCACCATCTTTTCTGATTGAAGTTACAGTTCCGGGATTATGCTTTTGCAAGTTGTAGCAATACACAGGGAGTCTTGTGAACGATTCCGCTGGATCACCCCTTAACAGATACAATGCATGTTGTTTCGCCCTCCATGCTTGTTTGTAACTAATATCAATTCTGTACTTTGAATTGATATCACGAATTATGTCGTTGCCACGATATACCCTACTTTGGTTGGCAGCCATTACCTCAGACAAAAGATGACCCAATACTTTCTTGTTTGCTTGGCGATGGTTTGGGTTGAGTTGTGAAGACGAGCACGTGTGTTCATCAACAATCTTTGTGCATTGGAATGAGCCGTCACCGCCTTTTTCTGATGTGGCTGTAAAACACCAACTACAGTTATCTTGACAACAAATAGCCTCATACCTTGTTTTTGTTGATCTTCTAACTTTGTATTGAAAGCCTTCGGTCATACTTTTAACACCAAGTGCAAGTTTCATAGCGTCTTTGTCTTTATAGGCTTGGAAAACTCTAATCTTTTGTGATGGGTGGTGGCTGTAAGATGAGGTTTTTATTTTTGATGGTACAGGACATGGCGGCGGCTGTGGCATACCGTACAACAATGTGCTTTTTAACCGATTGTGTCGAGCATCCTCCGACCCTCCTTCATGGTCGTTTTGATCAGCCGTCACTCCTTCGTCACGATCACTTCCTTCCAAGTCCGATAAACGTAAATCACCATCCACGGGATCCCCATTTGGTGCTAGATTACCATCATTTAGAAGGAAACAAACTTTATCGTAGTCTTTTTGATCAGTCGTGTCTGCATTACTCATCATATTTTTGGCGCCAAAATCATCCGCACAAGTACCAATGTCGTCCTCTCCTGCGTAGTTGAAATTTTCAGGTTCCACATAGTGGATTGGTTCTTGGAAGACGGTTTCTGGAACAGTGTCGGTGGTCATAATATTACATGGAGCGTTGTTGCTCCCAAATCCGCTGGACTTCTTTTCCTGTGATGTTTTATACAGGTCGTTACATCGAATCTCGTCATCTGCAACAACGTAAATAGGAACGATGGTGTTCACAGCTTCGATAACTTCTATCAAATGCATGATATCATTGTCATCAACTATCTCCATAACATAGTTATATTCTGGATGTTGAATTGATAATCTAGCACTCGATTGAGCATCGAAACCCGCCTTTGATTTTACCAATAAAGAAAAATCATGAAAATTTATATGTGAACTAAATTTCACACCGTAATTCTTATGGTTTGGGCTAACGTATTTAGGTTGCCCATCAACTGTGGACCAATGCCCACCGGTGCACACTAGAACAAAATATTTTTTCTGGGATGAACTCATTGTGTAATGTAGTTTAGATTGAATTTCACTCCGTAATTCTTATATTTTTTCTGGGATGAACTCATTTATATAGTTTGTATGACAGCGAACCTCGCAGTCATACAAACGAATACGCAGTCAAAGTTGTACGAATACGCAGTCAAAGTTGTACGAATACGCAGTCAAAAGTTGTACGACTACGCAGTCAAAGTTGTACGAATACGCAGTCAAAGTTGTACGAATACGCAGTCAAAAGTTGTACGACTACGCAGTCAAAGTTGTACGAATACGCAGTCAAAGTTGTACGACTACGCAGTCAAAAGTTGTACGACTATGCAGTCAAAGTTGTACGAATACGCGGTCAAAGTTGTACGAATACGCAGTCAAAAGTTGTACGACTACGCATTCAAAGTTGTACGAATACGTAGTCAAAAGTTGTACGAATACGCAGTCATAGTTGTACGCATACGCAGACAAAGTTGTACGAATACGCAGTCATAGTTAAACGTCAACACAATGTTGTATGAATACGCAGTCAATGTTGTACGACTACGCAGTCAAAGTTGTACGGATACGCTGACAATGTTGTACGACTACGCAGTCAAAGTTGAACGAATGCACAGTCAATGTTGTATACAGTTATAAATACTGTTACAAGCTAGTAAGCATTTCTGGATTTACATTATGAGTTCTTCTAAAGATGCTACTTGGCATTGTGATGATGAGGATTGTTACATTTGTTCAGATATTAACCCTTTTCCCGATGTCTGCCCAGGTCAGCCAGGATATTCTATGAATGATCCACTGCCAGATAAAATGCCTGACTATATATTTGATGCGATGACACGCGCAGAAGAAGAAAACAAAAGAGACCTGGAAAAAACAAGGATTCTAGATGACCGTATAGAAGTCCTTTGTGAGAAATTGAAGGAAAAGAAAATTTGGGTTAAAGATACGTCTATGAAGCTAAAAAATGCTAAACGTTGGATTGAGGAAACTGAACAACAAGTTTCTAAGCTTGTGGAAGAAAAAAATCGTATTGCGAATGTTAGTAGGATAAGGGGAGATTTTATCGACCGTGAAAAAACAATGTATCCGTTGCAATTCCCAAATTTGTGGCCTAGTAATTAAGATTATTTATTATATTATTCCAATTAAAGCAAATCGCAGTCTATATACTAGACAGTTGATGTGACAATTAAGTAGATGTAGGTAGAGTGGTTTGTTTGTATCTGTATCTTTCCTACTTTTCATCTCTATATAAAGGTGTGCTCTTATGGTCGAATGCGTATCTTTTTGTTGTATCTGAGTTTGTTCCATCGTCAAAATATCAAATGGCAAGAACATGCAGTTGTTGCGGTTATCCTACACTAATACGTGTGCCGAATACAAGCAGAAACTCAGGAAGACAGTTCTATGCTTGTAGTAACAAGGTAATATTATAATATCGAACCCACCTATGTTTTATAATATGATCGTACTATATGATAACGTTTGCTGTAATATCATTAATACAGATGCTAAACTGTGGCTTTAATGGGTGGGTCGATGAAGACAATGTTGTTGCCAGAATTCAAAGAGATAGAGAACTAAGAAGGCTTCAACTCGAGAATCGAAATTTGAAGATCGTCCTAGTGCTCAGTTGGATGCTTTTTGTAGCCATACTAGTTTATAAAGTCTAATTACCATATAACGGTGATGAATTGTGTAATGGTAGTAAAGTAAATCCTTATATGACTTTACTGAACCATCTAGTAGTTTTCCTAATGTGTGTAACGTCGTTGGACTCTAATTTAAATTTCTATGTTGTCCTTAAAGATCCAACAGGTAAACATACTTTTGCAATCATGAAGTAAACTTAACCAAAACCTTGAATCCCGTACCAACTAAATAATACATGTCTTGAATAGGAAACACCAAAAACTTTTTTGTAAACTTAACCAAAACCTTGAATCCAGGACCAACTGCTTCGTCTCCTATGAACTACACCAAAGATGCAACATAACAGTCGGAGTTTGCAGAAAGAAATAGAAGCAATTTCGGTTAATGCAGCTAAAGACAAAGCTAATACAAAGCTAATGGGGGGAAAACAACGAAATACGCTGAACACAAAGGTCATATATCTAATACAAAGCTACTGGGGGGAAAACATTTAAGACAAAGCTAAAGGGGGTAAAACATCCACCATGTTGACAGGTACATGCCATTCACTTTGAGGGGGTACAGCCTGCACCACTTCCGTTTGATATGCAGCTCTATATGCAGCCGTAGTGAAATAAATGTTCACCGTATTAAAATCCTCCTGTAACATCATATAGGTTCGATACGCAGCCAGGCCGTGACGACATGGAATACCAGAACTCCTAAATTTTCCACAATCACAAGTGTGTTCACGCAGGTTAACAAGATATGTTTTCGTGAAGTCACGGACAAAAAACTCGGTGTTGTATAATTCCGTTACTTCACATGGTTCAGACTTGCGCATTCGTCTATAAAGTATGTTCTCTGCATACGGGGTGATTTCATGATGAAGCATGCCTGAAACAAATCATTAGGAAATTAGCATAAGTCAAACTATCTTACACACAAATATAATTAAATAATAACGATTAACCTCCTAAAGCACCGCGATCAACATAAATACGTTGCAGCATGTCAACGAAAGACCGAAGAAGTGATATTATTGGTAAATCTTGATGAGCTGCAGAGACCCAACGAATCTCATCGGGCATTATTATGGAGAGGATGTTGTAACGGAAAATAGGGAACATCACCCGTGCCTATTTTTCTTGAGAAATACCTTCAAACCAGGTCATTATATCTTGGCCCCCGTGTTGGACCAAAACATCTCTAAGTATAGCAAAGTTCGGTTCAAATTGACGTAATTCGTAAGCCTTGCAAGTCTGCCAGAAAATATGTGGACATTCTTAGAATATTGGCATTCTATCAACAAAATATTTAAACACACTTTTGCAACAATATCCATGGTAACAGTGTGGGAACACATGAGATAGGGCGACGTCTAAGTGATTAGACAATTTGGTAATGAAACAAACTTCTCTAGCATTTCTAAAGCATTCATGTAGTCTCATAAGGAACCATGTCCACGAATCTAACGATTCTGAGATTCCAAGACCGATTGCTATTGGCAGAGGTTGATGGTTTCCATCTACCAAGACCGCTACGTACATTGTATGGACGTATGGTGCATTCAATGGTAGGCACTCCAGGAAAATGACTGGTAGGGTGGTAGAAAGGAATGTATGCATCTACAAAAAGGTTTACAACAAATGTTAGTAGTATAGAGTTGTGATCATTAAATTAAAAATATGATCAGAATAACAACTTACGACACATCCTACAGCCATAAAACAAAATTCAAATCGTTTCTGGGCATCTTGCTTTATGCTAGTGATTGTATGTGGGTTCGCAAGTTGAAGGTTATGGAAGAAGAGGGGAAGGCGGGTAAAGCTTTGTTTGTGTTGCTTGGTTGATGTACTCATTTTGGATAATAATTGAAATACAAACTGATTGATTACAAAGTATGGAGATATCCACGTATTTATATCCTACTCATTTCGATTACTACTGACTACACACCCTACCTACTGCTAAAAACTATAGACAATACAATACACTGCTCCCTAATACAGCACAGTGTAGAGTACCCTATGGACATGACATTTCACTGCATGGACACTATACGGGCTCCCATGGGCTGCGTTTTCCTCTAGATGGGCTGCGTTTTCCTATAGATGGGCTGCGTTTTCCGTATGCAGAAAATGTCATTGACAAGACAAGACACTGCTCCCTATTACAGGACACCATAGGGTACCCTATGGACATGACATTTCACTGCATGGACACTATACGGGCTCCCATGGGCTGCATTTTCCTCTAGATGGGCTGCGTTTTCCTCTAGATGGGCTGCGTTTTCCGTATGCAGAAAATGTCATTGACAAGACAAGACACTGCTCCCTATTACAGGACACCATAGGGTACCCTATGGACATGACATTTCACTGCATGGACACTATACGGGCTCCCATGGGCTGCGTTTTCCTCTAGATGGGCTGCGTTTTCCTCTAGATGGGCTGCGTTTTCCGTATGCAGAAAATGTCATTGACAAGACAAGACACTGCTCCCTATTACAGGACACCATAGGGTACCCTATGGACATGACATTTCACTGCATGGACACTATACGGGCTCCCATGGGCTGCGTTTTCCTCTAGATGGGCTGCGTTTTCCTCTAGATGGGCTGCGTTTTCCGTATGCAGAAAATGTCATTGACAAGACAAGACACTGCTCCCTATTACAGGACACCATAGGGTACCCTATGGACATGACATTTCACTGCATGGACACTATACGGGCTCCCATAGGCTGCGTTTTCCTCTAGATGGGCTGCGTTTTTCTCTACATGCGATTTCCCTAATTTCTATATAAATAAACTTGTTCATGTCAACTATCACATCTACACGATCAATCAAATTTAGATATTTTTTATTTGTAAACATGTCTGATCAATCACAGAAGTTAAAACGGGTATTGGAAAAACGCAAGGCTCCTTCTACATCAACAACTCCACCTACTATTGATGATAGGATGCCAGAGGAAATGAAAAGAATTCTCCTTCACAGCGCCTCTGAAGTCGACAAACAAATTCAATCAATTGCTGAAGATACAAAATTCTTAGAGGGTCAACGGAAATTACTTGACGGTAAAAAAAATTGGATAGCTTCAAAAAAACAAGAAGTAATAGAAGCTGAGAAATGGATTAAGTCAACCAAAGCAAACATTGATCGAGAGATGGATAATGTTTTGTCACTTGGTCAAGAAATTACTGAAAAAAAGTTTTGGGTAGCTAATATGAAAAAAAACTATCCATATGAGTTTCCTGAGTGGCAAATTAAAGATTAGTTTTTCTATTTCGTAGGTATTAATTATTTCTATTTAAAAGTTGGTATTTAGGGTCCCAGTACTCATTTGTCGTTTGTTGTTTGTATCTCAGTAGTTATTGTTTGTATCACTTTATGTATTTCAGTACTCTATATATCTTTATATTTAATGGTCACATCAACCCCCTCCCCTGTATTATTATTTCCCACCTACCAACCCATTCTAAATGTTCTATATATACACCTTATTTCACCTTAACATTCTTCACACCAAACCATTATCACTCATCGAAAATATCGTAGCCCAAATATGTCTGCTTCATCCTCAGACCGACAAGGAAAACCTTGGCTCATGCCTGAAGCCCTTAGAAAACTAGTTACACAGAAGGAAGAGGAGATTGAATCTCAAAACAAATCTATTAGGCAGCAAAAAAAAAACAGTTGGATGAAATGCAGGAAGAGGTTGTCAAAAAAAATAAAATGGGTCAAAAAGACACAACAAGATATCAAACAAGCAACTATCTGGGTGCAAAAACAAAAGGAGGCTGTTGAACAGGGCGACCTGGAGCTCCAAATTAAGGTCAAGGAAATGAAAAGGAAAAACAATTGGGTGATTGCAGAGAAAAAAATATATCCTCTTGATTTCCCAGATTTATGTGATAGTAATTAGACGTATTGCGTATGTTTCTCATGTTTCTATTATCATGTAACCTCTTGATTATGATGTGCTTTTATAATATTTGTCTTTGTTTTTATTTAATATCAGTACTAAATATTACTATATAAACGTTAGCGACAACCTTCTTTAGACCTTCAAAAAGTAAATCTTTCCGACATCAAATATTTTGGTTAATCATGTTTGTGAACACATCTACTGATACACTTCACGTTAAAAAAATATTCAAGTAAATCGGAGTTCGTATGGAGAAACTACGGCCGTTCAAAGTTGGACAAAATAAAAATAAACGTTACCGACAACCATCTTTAGACCTTCAAAAAGTAAATCTATCCGATATCAAATAATTTGGTTAATCATGTTTGTGAACACATCTAGTAATACACTTCTCGTTAAAAAAAATTTCAAGTCAATCGGAGTTCGTATGGAGAAACTACGGCCGTTCAAAGTTGGACAAATAATTAATAAACCTTACCGACAACCTTTTTTAGAGGTTCAAAACGAACACTTTCGGACATCAAAAAAATTTTTTAATCATGTTTGTGAACACATCTACTCATACACTTCACGTTAAAAAAAACTTCAATTCAATCCGAGTTCGTATGAACAAAGGACGAGTGTTCAAAGTTGGACAAAAATTATAACTAAACTCATGAACCTCAAGAACATGTGGGAGGAGAGGGGAGGAAAACGCAGGGGAAGGGGAGCAAAACGCAGGGGATCTTGAAGATGGGTTGAATATGGCTTGAAGAGAGTAAAACGCAGACGATGGGGGGAAAACGCAGCCAATAGGCACGAAAACGCAGCCTATGGCTGCGTATAAGAGCAAAACGCAGTTTCTGGGAGGAAAACGCAGGCGCCCCCTGCGGCCTGCGTTTTCCTTGGCTAATTTGAGGCAGGACCCGATTTTTTGGCTATTTTAAGGCAAACCCCTAAGGGATTAGGCTATTTTAGTCATTTTCATGAATTAATTAACAGTAAATAACTAAATA
>JAKNSD010000104.1:21608-54108 GCA_023525715.1 Cichorium intybus
ACCTATGTTAATTTTGTGATTCATGAACATCAAATTTCATAGCATCTCTCATATTAAAAGCTATCTTCAAGTAATCTTATTTATTTAATTAAATTTCAAATTATCATTTCATTTTATGTTTATTATATTATAATAATTCATAATTCTGACAATTGAATCTGTCTAAGTAGATGTATAGAAGTAAGAAGAATCGGGATCCAAATCAAGGTAATTATATAACATAATTAATATTGTACTTCGTTCCACTTTGTTAATTCTCATACCCACCCTCTTATTTTGGATAGTCGTCGGAGCTCATATTTACGGTTTTTAGTGAAATGAAAAAAATGAGGTACATTTTTTCTAAACATGTTTTTGGTGAAATTGCTACTGTTTTGGCACTCATGTATTTTACTCAGGTGGTAGTGGTGGATAATTACTTTACCGGATCAAAGGATAATCATAGACAATGGTTTGGTCACTCTAGATTTGAGCTTATTCGTCGTGGTATGTGTTCTTATGTGGTTATGTTAACTCTAAACCATATTTTTGACACGTGGTTTATTAATCTATTTTTTACGATACAGATATCACAGAACCATTGATGGTTGAAGTTGATCAAATATATCATCTAGCCTGTCCGGCCTCCCCAGTATTTTACAAATATAATGATGTGAAGGTATTTAATCGAGACTTAAGTTTAATTACTTGAGTTAATCATGAAACTTGTTTCACATCATGCGAAATTTCCTTCTTTCTTTTTTCATCTCCTGTTTTTTGAAATTTTGGTTCCTTATTTGCTTTCTCTTGCACTGCTGTTCGAACACATTGAACCTGATTTCTAAATGAGCTAAATGCAAGACATAGCAACATACTATTGTTTGTTTGTGTAGTATAGCATCCTATTTCATTTCTTTTATTGTCCTTTGAAAAATCTACCAATTTATAGCATTCTACTTTCAATATATATATTTTTCTTATTCGGACGTTGTTCTTTGAAAAATCAACTCAATTATAGCAGTGAGAATTGCTTTTTATATGGAAGAGACTGCTATAATTGAGTAGAGTTTTTAACGTATATTGTTATAATAGGAAGAAATGAAAGCATCTTGCTGTAATAAACAATATAATGAAAGCATGTTGCTATTTCTTGCATTATGCACAATCCAACAGACAATCAAGACCAATGTGATTGGAACCTTGAACATGTTGTGACTTGCAAAGCGAGTTGGAGTTAGGTCAGAAAATTCTGTTCTATATTTATGCTCTTGTGATGAAATATTTTATCTGGAAGTCCAATTGATGGTGGTTTTCATAGACTAATTATATGATGACATAACCTTGTGATGAAATATTTCAGGAGTTAGGAGTTGTTACGATGAGGGAAAGCGTTAAGACTTTGATGGTTGGCTATCATAGGCAGCATGGAATAGGTGAACACCGCCTCACCTTTGTGTATTATAGCATCCTACTTTCATTTCTTTCTATTAATGTTATATCTTATCAAGGCACCGTACTTTCAAAAGTGTATCCAGTTAAAGCATCACATTTTCGATTCTTTTATCCTTTGGATGTTGTACTTTGAAAATCATCCAATTATAGCAGAGGAAATTGTTTTGCACTTTTGTATATGGATGACATTGCTAATTGGATGATTTTTTACATTACAATGTCGGAACAAGAAGAAACGAAAGTAGGATGCTGTAATAAGCAACTCAATTGAAGTATGTTGCTATTTCTTGTACTTAACCCTTTAAAAGGCTAAATTGGATGAATTTAGAAGTCAAATCAGTATGATAAATTCGAAATGGATATCTGATATGGGTACTTGCAACAGAAATACGGATTGCTAGGATATTCAATACATATGGACCAATAATGAACATTGCAAAACATAGGCTTTTGGGAGAGAAGTGGGATGAAAGTTTCCACCACTTCTCCCCGTTCTCGAAAGGTAAATCTTTTTCATTCAAAGTTTTAAGCCTTTTTGATGTTTGTGGTTATTGTATTTTTTGATTTGTTATAATATTAAAAATCGGGTTTATTTTTCTTGATTTCATTGATTTTCCCACTTGCAGAGTAAATTTTTATATCTGATCGAGGGAAATGGGTCAAGATATTTGTGGTTATCGTTTTTCTGATTTTTGATAATATTACAAATCGGCTTTAGTTTTCTCGTTTTCATCGGTTTTCCTAGGTGTTGTGTGATTCCTTCACTTGTACATGGAAGAACAAACATTGATGTCAAGAATCACTGGAACTATAGAGGTTACTCTTACTACAAAAATCTTTAGAATGCTGTTATTGTTACTGTGGAATAAATAATCGAGAACAGAAGAAAAAGAAATACGGCTCTTATTTTTCCCGATACGTAAAAGTACATATGCGTAAACTATTTATATGACCTAAACAGATAAAAGATAAATACTAAAAACTAGGAACTATTAAATAATACTAGATAATTGCTATCTTATTCAAATTGAAAAGCTATCGCCACTTATTCCTCCCGGTATAAACCGACTACCCTTATCACTATCATTATCGGATTATACACCTATCATTATCGCATTCTTCACTCCCCCTCAAGCTGGGAATAGATATCCAGCATTTCCAGCTTGCTCTTCATGCTCTCAAATTTAGTTCTAGTCAAACCTTTAGTGAGAATGTAGGCTACTTGAAAATCAGATGGGACATATGACAACTCGAGTACTTTTGAATCCAGTTTTTCTTTAATAAAATGCCTATCCAGCTCAACATGTTTAGTACGATCATGATGAACTGGATTCTTGGAGATCTCAATTGCTGCCTTATTATCACAATAGAGTTTCATAGTAGGATGAACAGCTACTTTCAATTCCCCAAATATTCTTTTAATCCATATTCCCTCACACACACCTTGACACAAAGCTCTGAATTCAGCTTCAGCACTACTTCTAGCAACTACAGATTGTTTCTTACTTCGCCATGTAACTAGGTTCCCCCACACGAATGTACAATATCCAGTTGTGGACCGACCATCAACATTTGAACCTCCCCAATCTGCATCAGTGAACACATCAATTTCTCGACTCGGGCTTTTTTTGAACAGTAAACCACGACCTGGATTACCCTTTAAATATCGGAGTATTTGAAACACTGAATCCATATGTTGTGAGGTTGGGCTGTTCATGAATCTGCTCACCATGCCCACAGCAAAACCAATGTCGGGTCTGGTATGGGCAAGGTAAATTAGTTTGCCAACCAATCTTTGATACCGTTCCTTATCTACAGGATCTCCGTGAGCTTGAAACTTCTTGCCTGGATCCAAAGGAATACTAGCTGGTTTGCAGCCCAACATTCCTGTTTCACTTAACAAGTCAAGAGTATACTTTCTTTGAGACACCGAAATTCCGTTCTTTGATCGTGCTATTTCCATTCCGAGGAAGTATTTAAGTTGGCCGAGGTCTTTAATTTTGAACTCTTTGCTCAATAGCCCTTTTAATTCATGAATCTGTTTATCAAAGCTTCCAGTTATGATTATATCGTCTACATAGACAATCATGATCGCGACCTGTCCTGTCTCTGAGTGTTTAAAGAACATAGTGTGATCAGTCTGAGCTTGGGTGAATCCGTAGCTTTTCACAGCATTCGTAAGGCGCGCGAACCAAGCTCGGGGTGATTGTTTTAAGCCATATAACGATCTTTTTAGCTTACAAACCAACCCTTTGTTTTCCATTGTCTCTAGCCCGGGTGGAATTTCCATGTACACGTCTTCTTGAAGTTCCCCGTTCAGGAATGCATTTTTCACATCCAGTTGATGCAAAGGCCAGTCAAGATTTGCAGCAAGTGACAGTAAAACACGAATAGAGTTTAGTTTTGCAACAGGTGCAAAGGTTTCGGCGTAATCAATGCCGTATGACTGGGTAAACCCCTTCGCGACTAGTCTTGCTTTGTATCTATTAACACTTCCATCCGAGTTGTACTTCACCGTGAACACCCACTTGCTACCCACGGCTCTCTTCCCCGGGGGAAGCTTAGTATACGACCAAGTATTATTTTCTTGAAGGGCGTTTAGTTCCTCGGTTACAGCATCAGCCCACTCTTTCTTCGATTTGGCTTCTTGAATAGTTCTGGGAACCTGTGTTTCAGACAAAGACAAGGCAAATGACTTGTATTTTGGTGATAAGTTTTCATAGGACACAAAGTTCCCAATTGGGTGTGCAGTACAGTTCCTTTTCCCTTTTCGTAAAGCAATCGGTACATCCAAGTCATTAGAAGCCGAGGATTCAGGAGATTCAGAAGATTCAGAAGGAGTATGAGTTTCAGAATTACCTTGTTTATCCGAGGTTGATTCTTGGACAGTAGCCGCATCCGTAACTTGCTCTACCACTGGTCTTTTCTCGCGTCTTGTATAAACCTGGAATTCTTTTTCTGGAGCTTCGGGTATCTCAGGTGAACTGTAATGGGTTGTGGGTGTTAGGATTGTTTCGGTTTCTGTGGTAGTCATGGGAATTGGTTCCGAATTTTGACTTAAGTAGTCTAAAAACTGATAGTCCATAGCATTCAGGTTCTCCCCCTGAATATCAGTTTTAGTGTAAAAAGGTTGATTTTCAAAAAAGGTGACATCTTTGGAGTTATAGAGTTTTCTGGTGCTGGGTGCATAGCATTTGTACCCAAGTTGATTAGGAGAGTACCTGATAAAGATGCATTTTACTGACCTTGGATCTAATTTGCTTCGGTTGTTGGCGTTGTTGTGTACAAAAGCCGTGCACCCAAAGACTTTTGGAGATGTTGGAAATGTACCGTGAATTTGGAAAGGCTGAATGAAGTATTGTGTGAGGGGTTTGAAAGCTAAGAATCCTGGATGGCATCCGGTTCACCAGGTAAGCTGCAGTAAGCACAGCTTCACCCCAGAGGAAATTTGGCACGGAGTTGGCAAACATCAAGGATCTGGTAACTTCAAGAAGATGTCGGTTCTTCCTTTCAGCCACCCCATTTTGTTATGGGGTGTCCACACATTAGGTGATGTGCACAATCCCATGTTGTTTTAGGTAGCTTCCCAATTCAGAATGAAAATACTCCTTACCATTGTCAGACTTAAGGATCTGGATTTGGGTACTGAATTGGGTAAGTACCATCTTGTGAAAGAACTGGAAAATTCTACCGACTTCAGACTTCTCTTTCATAAGAAATACCCAGGTGACCCGAGTGTGATCATCAATAAATGTGACGAACCACCGGGCCCCAGAAATATTTTTCACCCTTGAAGGACCCCAAACATCACTATGAATCAGGTGGAATGGAGATGAAGGCTTATAGGGAACAGGAGAATAAGAACTTCTCGTATGCTTAGCGAGTTGGCAAACTTCACATTCTAAATTACGAACATTTTTATTAAATAAATCTGGAAACAATTTCTTTAAATACATAAAGTTTGGGTGTCCTAATCTATTATGCCAAAGCATAATTTTATTTGAACTTGAAACATCGGCTAATGAGGATAAGGCTTGGTGATTGCTCTTGTTGTCGGCTTCACAGTGGTAGAGTTCGCCCCGGACTTTAGCACTGCCAATCATCTTCCCCGAACTCAAGGCCTGAAAAACACATATTGTCGGAGTTAGAACAGTAATGCAGTCAAGATCTTTCATTAGTTTAATTGGTGAAAGAAGGTTATAGTCAAGAGTTGGGACATATAACACATATCTAAGTGTTATATTATTTGACAAAACCACAGTACCAATACCAGCTACATGAGCATCGTTGCCTGTTGCGATTCTAATTGTTCTCCCATTTTGTACCGGTTGGAGATTTGAGAACAAACTTTTGTCCCCGGTCATGTGATCCGTGGCACCACAGTCAACCACCCATGGTTTACCTCCTGATGAGCTTATGAAGGCTGATGAATCTCCACATTGCTGAGCAACCGTGGCAGTCCCGTTGTTTTCACTCGGGATAGCTTGAAGTGCTCTTCGGATTGCTTCCACTTGTTCTTTTGTGAAGGGTTCTTGTTGTTCAGCCACATTACCCCGGGGGGCTAGGCTTCCAATCAGTGGGTTTTCCATGAATCTTCCAACAAGTATCTTTTGTGTGTCCGGGTTTTTTGCAGTGGTCACACCAAGGTCTCCCGTTTTTCTTCTGATTATTCCCGAAATTGTTGCCCCCACTAGTTTTCTGATTCGATGGGGTACGGGTCACAAATGCCGACCCTTCAGTAGAGCCATTAGAATTTGACCCGAGCATGACACGTCTTCGGCTCTCTTCCCTTCGAACTTCCGAGAAGACTTCTCTAAGAGACGACATTGGTTTAGTACCCAAAATTCTGCCCCGTACTTCGTCTAATTCTTGATTTAGTCCCAAAAGAAACTTATAAATTCTGTCCGTCTCTTGTATCTTCTTATATTGCTTTCCATCAGCGGGACAAGACCAAGACAAGGTATCAAGGACATGACATCCAGTTGCTGCCAAAAACGATTGAGGGTAGTGAAATAAGTGGTGACGGACAAATCACCTTGTCTAAGGTCATTAAGGATTCCCTTGATTTCGAAAAGGGCAGATGTGTTGTCTTGGTTGGAAAAAGTGTCCCGGGCAGCCTCCCATATTTCTTGTGCAGTTTTATAGAACATAAATTGCTCACCTATGTCGGGAATCATAGTATTCAGTAGCCAAGACATAACCATGTTATTCTCGGTCTTCCACTTCTTGTACGCAGGTGTCTTGCTATCGGGTTGAACAAGAGAGTTTGAGAGGTAGTCTTCTTTCCCTTTTCCACCAATGAAAATAGAAATCGAGTGAGCCCAGAGATTGTAGTTCTGGCCATTTAATTTATACCCGGTGGGAAGGACATTGTAGTCGGAATTGGAGAGAATTTGACCTTGACTGTCGGCTGTTGATTCAGAAGCTCCTTCGCCAACCATAGCTGCTGAGAATGTGCCAAATTTCATTCCACTCATTCTCGATTTGAGTGGGAAGAGGTGATCGACCAGAAGAACTCAGTCGATTAGAAGGAGAGAAGAAGAATTAGCAAGTAGAATCGCAAGCTCTGATACCATGTGGAATAAATAATCGAGAACAGAAGAAAAAGAATACGGCTCTTATTTTTCCCGATACGTAAAAGTACATATGCGTAAACTATTTATATGACCTAAACAGATAAAAGATAAATACTAAAAACTAGGAACTATTAAATAATACTAGATAATTGCTATCTTATTCAAATTGAAAAGCTATCGCCACTTATTCCTCCTGGTATAAACCGACTACCCTTATCACTATCATTATCGGATTATACACCTATCATTATCGCATTCTTCAGTTACTCAATGTGGTTGGAGAACAAACATTGATGTCAATAATCACTTATTAATGTGTTTGGAAGCAAGGCAAGTTAATTTTGAGAATTAAGCTAATTTTGATTTTAAAAAGTCTTTTAATTCATGCTTCCAATTTTCTAAAATTAGGCGAATTAAGATACTTTTGAGAAGTCAAGGTTTTTTTTTTTTTTTTTTTTTTTTTTTTTTTTTTTTGTTTTGTGATTGGAAGAATTAGAGTAAGATAATCATGTTTGAAGGAACACTTCACAAGAGGCTATTTAAATGGCCATACTTTTACCATTGCTTACCGACAGGCTAGTTGTAACTCTTAAAACACTATTTCTTTCTTTACTCTCTTTCCAGTTGTGAATTGGGGCTTAGAGAGTGGTTAATTTAATTTAAGTAATAATAATTATTTAATGAAAAAATATTTAGATGTGTGTTTTGAAAGTAATTATTTGATTTTTATGATTCCAAGCCGTTATAACCAATATGTGATGTTTAGATAACTTCTACTTATTGCAATCTCATCCAATTTGGTATCAACATAACAACACGGATTATTAGTTTAAGTCTGTTTATTAATTTAAGTCTGTTTATTAATTTGGTATCCAATTTGGTAAACTTAATTTAAGTCTGTTTATTAAAAAAGGTTTTACCTTTTATATGCTCACACTGGAGGAAGGGGTCACATACAACTTCCTGGGAGATTTTTGGTGGTTGCTTTGTGGTGTCCACGACTAAGAGTAACATCTTTTTGTCCGTTTTAAAGATTTGACTGATCCTTTTTAATTATAGATTGTAGGTTAGTTTTTGTGTACTTTAGATGACATTGTGTTCATGGAGGGGGTGAAGATTATAGCGATTGTTAACCGGTTAGAGTCATATGAACCACCTCATGTAGTTACCTTTTTGTTTAAAAGTTTAATAGATATTTTGAATTACTTTACAGGAGCTCCATGAGCATAGATATGTCACATGTGCTTGTTCTGTTTTTCAAATTTTTCCATGGCAGGTTTAATAAGTTTATGTTTTTTGCAGGTACAGGAAAAATCAATTCACCATGACTGTATTCAATCTTGGTATGTTAATTAGAAAATCTTGACGGTTCATTTTCTGATAAGTTTTTGAATATTTTCATATATTACAATGTTGAGTTTTGTTAAGTGCAGGATTGGGATTTCCTAGGAGGCCACTTGTTATAGTTGCTGCCATGACAGGCACACTGCTATTCGCCTATATTACTATACATGTAAAATGGCTACTTTTGTGATTTATCTAAATATAGTTTACAAGTGTATACTTTATCAAATAATTGCCACTAGGTTTTTTCAGAGATCTGCTCAAACTTTTGGATAAACCCATGTAAATTATTGTTTTTCCCTATTTTAATTTTTCTTAGTCTTTAGACTGGATTAATAATTTGTTCATGTAAAGGGCAAAGTAGTCATTTTGCATGAACATGTGCCAAAATTGTAAAAACTGATCAAACCAGTAGAAATTATACCAGATATATAATCTGTTGGAGAATTTCTACGCAAAGACATGAAAACCACTCTCTGATCAAGAACGTATCAAGGTACGAAACAGTTTTTTTACTATTACAGTTTATTACATCAGATATATAATTTGTTGGGTGTAATAAAATTATCATTCTACTCAACAAACAAACCAACCGATGTAAGCTTTAAATTATCATTCTATATATAACAAAAAAAGATTTTATGTTTTATGTTAAATCTTTTTTCTTACTAAATCTTATTAGTTTTCCTGTTGATGAGATGGGTGCGATGAGATGGGTGCGACAATATCTGTGGTTCATCACTCATTCACTTTACACGGAAATACGATATTTCCCTTTGGTTTCCCCATCTTAGAGCTATCCAAGCTGGCACTGTGCAAAACCACCTTATCTGCCAGGTATGCTATTATAGTATTATTTTAATCATATTATTTGGAAATAAAAAACAAATGTAAATGTAATTTGTGTTGATTGTGATATTTGTGATTAAAGATTTGTAGGCATGCTGGTGTATAATGGTATGCTATGAAGTTGAATGAGAAACAACTCACCAACTTACTAAAAGTCAACGAATGCCCTAAAGAAAGGTAGAAAAACATAGAGACGGTATGAATTTGCCTGAAATTTTATTGTTACTTTATTGTATTGTCCCAAATTTCCAATATTTATTCTCATTTTTTTTTTTTGTTGTTTGGTGTTTATAAACTATGGAAAGCAACAAGTACAATCTTGACCGGCTTGTGACTAGACTTTGGTATGAATGTCAAAGACCAGTTGACTTCCATTAGAAAAGTCATGAAAGGCAACCTATTGTTGATGCTCCATTGTCCTCATCTAGCTATGCAAATGTGACTGCGTGGAGGGTAATCTTGGGATTTGCTTCAAAAATATGGATATTGTGGGAACCAAAAACCCGGGTTTAGATTAGTTCTTTTGATGTGGTTGGGTTCAGAAAAAGGGTTCATATTATACTTTCAAATTATAGAATCATTTTAGATTTTCGAAGTCAAATTTTAGAAATTGAGGTCTTACTGGCTTTGATCATTAAAATTTTTATGGAAAATGATACTTTTCCACAACATTTGTCTTTTTGCACTATAAAAAGTCATCCGATCTAACCTGCTCCAAACTCTTTTCTGTAGTTTGGGGCACTGCCCCAACAGGAGTGAGATTTTGCTGACACACCACATGTTCCTGTATACATTATGTTACCAGTGAGTCTGTCAATCATCGATATGGAGTGTGAGCTGATTAATCTGTAAGATATACTAAATTAATGTTGATGGTGTTATGGTTGATACCTGGTGGAGGCCAACACTCCACAACACTATAAATGGAAAGTTTACAAACAACTTTTCCAAGTAGTACATGCCCCCGATCTAAAATTATAGGTTTGTAAAATTCCCCATTTCTTTGACTTTCTGAATTAAGTCAAAAGAAAACAATCATACATAATAATATGACTTTATAATGTCATGTTGTAATGTCGTTTAATGAATGTTGGAGACGCTGTTCATATCCTATTTCCCAAGTGCGTAACATAAACCGATAAAGAGAGTCCCCATATATATTTCATAGATAGAGTGGAAGACACAGCCTTGAAAGTCTCATATGGGGGACTGACAAGAAACGGGTTTTAAAAGGTTTTACTGCTATTGAGGTCTTATCAGATTTTACTACTCACAAATTACATGATTTTCAACTAGAATTTATTTAGAAACACTTATCGGTACAAGCTTGATCTAAATACTTGATGTTACTGTTAGGACTAATTTATTTGGTTTAATCTTTGCATTTTAAAGGGTTTAAAACAGAAAATATCAAAGTTTGAAGGGCTGTTTGAGGATTTCGGCCATGATGACCGAAAACCTAAGGTTTTCGGTGGGACTAGTTTGACCTTTTCGGCCTGGTTAATGGTCCGTGGGCTTTAGGTCATCGATTGGTGTAGCTTAGGTATAAATACCTTTGTTTAGCATTCATTAGGCTAGTTAGTTGTTTTGGAGCACATAGCATTCATAGAGAAATTTCTTGTTAAGCAACTATACACCTTATGTACTTGACGATTGATTAATAATATCATGTGCATTGAAGATGATCTTATTGTGTGATTGATTGAATTAATACCGTTCTAGGATTAGTATTGGGACCTACAATTGGTATCAGAGCTTGAAAACCTCGTGTTTTTCAGTGTTTTGGTATCAATCTCATATTTCCTTTACTTGGATCTTGGAATTTTGGAGGTTTTCAGACTATTTTGGATTGTTTGATCGAGTTTTTGGTGTTTTTGCTCTTTGTGTTCTTCGTGTTCTTGGCTATCTTCAAGAAAAAAAACATCATAATCGGTGTTTTGATCCAAAAACCGCGTGTTTGTAGCTGAGTTGTGTGAGATCTAGATTTGAAAAGGTTTTTCGGTCAGGCTAGAGACCTTTTCGGTGGCAGCGCTACTTGACAAAGCTTTTCGGTTAGGGTTTGAAGCTTTTCGGTCCGTTAAGAGCTTTTCGGTGAGCCCATTAAGAGCTTTTTGGTGTCACATTAGGGTTTCTTGGATTTCGTTCAGAAAGCTTTTCGCCCCAGGTTTTCGTTTAATAGGTTTTCGGTGCAGTATTTCAGTTCAATTAGTTTTTCGGTGTGATTCAAGGTTTTTCGGTCCATTTAAAATTTAATTTTTGTTGATTTTCGGTGTTTTTTTAAAGCTCATTTTCGATGGATTCTGCTATTTCGAATGTTAACAATGATCTTGACTCAGTTATGGGTACTGTTACCCGTATTCCTGATTGATCAAAATTGAAGGATTCACTGAATGGAAGTATAGATTTGAACAATACATCAAAATGAAGGATGTTAAGCTATGGAGAAGCTATTTACGACCACCAGTCATAATTACTATGACCAGAGACAATGTTGTGATTGACAAGCCTTTTGCAGAATATTTTGACTTAGATTTTGAGAAGGTTGAACTTGATCAGAAAGCTCTTGCTACTTTACCAATGACACTCTCACCTGAAATTGCTCAGGGTTTTCGTGAGTACAAGACTGCTAAGTCTCTGTGGGAAGCTTTGATTGAGGTTTATGAGGGAAATGATGACATGAAGCAAAGCATGCAGGATATGCTCCGTCAAAGATTCAATCTATTCAATCATGTGTTAGGAGAATCTCTTGAAGCCCAGTTACAGCGTTTCATTACTGAGTTGACCACTGCTGGAATCAATTTTCCAAGGATTGATGTCAACAAGAAGCTTCTAAACTCTCTTCCTAGAAGCTGGGATATGAATGTGGCGGTCATAAAGAAAACCAAAGATTTAGCTAGACTCTCACTTTTTGAGATTATGGCTATTATTAAATCTTGTGATATGGACGACAAACAGAGAGAGATGAATCATGTCAGCTCATACCAGGCTGCTAACATTGGAACTTCAACAAATAGTGCTTTCTCAGCTCAAGCTACTGGTCAAACTACTACTCAAGTTCAAGCTCAATTTCAACACGTTTCATCTCCAGTGGTGTCTCAAGCTTCATCTGCTTCTACCTCTACTGTCAAGACAACAACTCCTACTCAAGTTCTTCCAAAAGGAGCTGAAGAGAATCTGGGCATGATGGCTGGTCTCCTGAACTGCTACAATGCACTTGTAGCTGGTGAGTTGGTCCAACCTATGACCATGGGAGACCTTGATCAAATCAAGCCTGATGATCTGGAAGAAATGGGCATTTCTTGGCACATTGCTAAGGCAGTTCATAGGGCCAAGAAATTTACTCAAAGGACTGGCAGGAACAATTGGGTGAACAACAATGGATATAGAAAGGTGGGTTTCAGCAAATCAAATCTCCGGTGTTTCAATTGCAATGAGCCTGGTCATTTCGCTCGGGAATGTACCAAGCCCAGAATGGAGAATACAGACAGAACCTTGGTACCAGTTGGAACAAACCGTGAAGCTGCTCAACCTCATAATACAGAAAGAGCAATGGTGGCTCAGCAATTCACGTGGGAAAATCAACTGTAGGACTTGAATCTGAATGGAGATGGTAGAGCTCACCTTGCTCAGCTCGAAGGTGAAATGGATGTGGATGCAGCTGAAGGAGAAATGATGGATCTGCAATTTGCTTTCATGGTTTCTACTACCCCTGGTACCACTTCTGCTTGCAATGATTAGTGAAGTTTCTTGTTCCTCTCAAACTTGCGTTGATACAATTGCCAAATATCGTGAGTTGACTGTTGAACTCGATGCATTAAAATCAAATTTTCAAAGCACTCAATCAAATTTTAAGAAAATTTATGCATCAAGTGAAGTAATTAAATCTATAATTGAACATCAAACCAAATTGTCAAGCATACACGGTGAAGGTCTTGGATGCAGTGCAGTTCCTCCATATAATAACAATTTTTCTCCATCACTGGTCACTGAAGATTCAGAAGAATGTTATTTGTCAAATTTTATTCCAAAGAGTACATCTGGCACCACTGAGAGTTCTAAACTGAAATCTACTGATGTTTCTATCTCATGTGCAGATCAATTAAAATCGAAGATTTAGGACGTGGAAGATTCGCCTGTTTTTAGTTTTGATAAAAATTGTTTGAAATCTAATACTTTTGGATTGTGTGATGATGTGAAACCTGACATTAAAACTTCTGCTGTTTTTGAAAAATCTTGTGATGTTTTTAAAAAATCAAGGACAAATGTTTTGGTTGATAAATCTGTTGCATGCTTGTGTGTGTGGAAATAATTTGCATATATCTGGACCTAGACATAATTCAAATACCCTTTTGAAAAGACAGACTTGTTTTAATTGTGGAATTGTTGGTCACATAGCCAGAAATTGTCCCCGACACTTGTATGCTTCTCAAAATGAGCAGGTTTGGCAAAACGTGCCAAAAGGGAAATCTCACAGAAGAAAACCCTCGAGGCCACATTCAAGAAAGAAAAATCACAATAACACAAATGCTTGGAATCAAACTATTATACATAAAAGGCCTGTTTCTGGAAGTAACTATGTCTTACCAAACTTTGTAAGGTCAAAGTCATTTCAAGAATCAACTTCTAGTTCCGATTCTACATCAAATGTAAACGTTCCCATTTGGTCAAAAGATAAACGATTTAAGTCACATTTTAAATGGGTTCCTAAAGGCAGCGTTAAAATATATTATGACATTTCACCATTACTTGATCAACGTGATAGAGTTTTGAATCAGTCAAATGTATTGATAGTAAGGGTCAAACCCAGTTTCCGTATGAACTGACAGGCGACATGTCCCAACTACACGACGTTGAAAATTTTAACGGTGATAGTGACTGTTCTAGGCACATGACAGGCAACATGTCCCAACTACACGACGACATTTCCCAACTACACGACGTTGAAAATTTTAACGGTGATAGTGGCTGTTCCAGGCACATGATAGGCGATAACAAGGATCAGCGGACCTTGGTATGTTGATAGTGGCTGTTCTAAGCACATGACCAGCGACATGTCCCAACTACACGATGATAACGCCTAGTAATATCAAGTATTTTAGGCGTTATTTAGCCGTGTTTTAGTTAATATATCTTTATTAATTGGCTAATATCACTTACTTTTGTGCCAAAGTGCTTGGAAATGTTTTTAGTATAAATGCAGGGGTTTTAGTGCAATTCTGGAGAAGTTACAGAGCAAAACGGAGAAGAAATAGAAGTCAGCAGACATTAGCGTCGCTAACTTTAAGAGTTAGCGTCGCTAATGTTCGCAGGAGGGAAAATCTGGAAATTCAAAATTCGAACGCGCGCGAGGAATCTTCTGGAAGCACATATTAGCGACGCTAATTTCCACATTAGCGACGCTAATGTCAAAAAAAGATAAAATCTGCGTTTTTGAGTTTTAAACTCCGAAAAGTCGGGATAAGGCAACACGCGCTTCGCGGATTCTAAGTGGTCGCGACGCGGAAACCCTAATTTCGCATAACTATAAATATCGGAGTCCCGTCCGACTTTTCACTCATCCCGGGACGCGAAGGAGGGATCCGAAGGCACAATTTCGTCAGTTTTTCAGTGGGAATCATTATTTTGGTTAGTAATTTAGTTTTTATCTTGTTTTATCAACTCGGTATCGAGGTATTCCGCAATCGGGATTTCCCTCGATTACTCGATGTTTGTTTAGATTTATAGTTTCTGAATTCAGTAGTATTAGTTAGTGGTTAGATCTGATATTTGAGTGTTTGGATATTGATTTGATGTTTGATTTGGATTTATAAAAGTAATCATTCAGTTTGATGTTATTTTGCATTATTGATGTTTGGATGTGTTTTGATGGTATTGGATTGATTGTTTGCTTCTGGATTCTGAATTTAGTTCTGATTTCAGTAATGAACATTAGTCTAGGATTTGATTTGGGTTAGTTTAGTTCATGCTTGAGTTAGTTTTTTGCATTGGTCTTGGAATTGTGTTTTTAGTTGGTTTTTGGAAAAGTAGAAACAATACTGCTGAGTGTAGCTGTGACACTACAGTTGGTAATCTATCGTCTTGCCCTAACCACGTAACTCCTGCGGATCGACCCTGACTACCACTGTACTAGTGTGTGTTAGGTATTTTCTTATTTTTGACCGCACGACGACCTAGGCGTGTCAAATTTTGGCGTCGTTGCCGGGGAGTTGTGCGCTTAGGATAGACGATCAGTGGTATTTTTCTTTTGATGTTTGATTTTAGTTTTTTGATTTTTGGTATGTGTACGTCTTCATAATGGGTGATTACATGTACCCGGATCAGTATTACGAGTATTATGAAAATCCGGCCGACACCTATTACGAGGATGATTACTACAATGGATCATTCGATGACAATGGATGGCGGACCGAGGAGTCATCTCAACCTGAAAATTCTGCAACTTGGGCCCGACTTTGGGTACTCTGGTATAACACTCACCAAGAGCAGAAGGACCAGACTGATGCTCTTGTAAGATTGCAAGCTTCTTTAGATAGGTTAGAGGAGAGTTGGAAATGTTCACCACCTTCGCCAGAACTGGAGGCGAGTGATTTTTATACCAATAATAATGTGTGTGAACTTGCATCACCTGAATATGTGATGGAAGGGCATACACCATGGAAAAGTCAAGAGACCACTGAGAGGGTCGAAAATGTTGTTGAGGAAGAGGTTGTAGGTGACAATGCTACCTCTAACTCAACAGCTTTTGATGATTTTGATATTTTTGAAAATGTTGACAATGTCGAGCTGGTGATGAGTGAATTCATACCATCACCAGAAAATTTGGTTGATGAGGATGTTGAGAAGGAGGCTGTAAGTGACAGTACAGACCCCAGCCCAGCGATCCCCGAAATTGTTGAAGTTGTTGATACTATTGGGGAAGGGGGTGTAGATGACAATACTACCCCCGAACCTAGAATTTTTGAAAATTTTGAGTCTTTTGAAAGTAAGGATCTGGTGATGGGTGACTTTGTACCACCACCAGATCAAACCAGTCACTCGCTCTTGGTCCCGATCCACCTGTTGGACGATGATCAAGAAGATGATGCTGGCGAGTTGGTTTTTGAAAATAAGAAACATGATTTTATCGCCACTCATGATCCATTCATGAATGGAAAGTTAGATGTGATAAATACCATCGACGAGGACATTTGGGAGCATACAAATATTATGCCTCCCGATCCCATTCGATTGGAAAATTTTTGTTGGTACTGCAAGCCAAAATTGCAAACTGAAGATAGCACGCGAGACGCAAGCAAAATGAAATCTGCAAAACAATTACTGGGAGAGGTACTGGGGGCGCTCCACGTTAATCCGGTGATGTTGAAGAGACACCGAAGGAAGGACCGAGCTTGGAGGTTTAAAGCCACTTCTAAGCATTCGCGCGAAATAATCAGAAAACGGCAACCGGGCAGCAACAGAGGAACCGACAAACCATTTGACCCGGGAAAATCGGAGTATGGAATCAGCGAGGGGACGGTGGTAACTGAAATTCAGTGGAGTCAAATGGTGTACGACCCACCGTAGCCGCAGAAAGATGGTCCAGCTAAAAGACCGAACAAAGAAGCGCTTTCGGGAGGCAACCCGGCATTTCGGTAAGTATTTTTAATTTTTGTTTTTCAATTTTTAGTTTTTATTTTGTCAAAATATCACTTGGAAAATTTTTCAAAATGTCCTGGCATAACTCGAGTGTGGGGTGGTCGAACGGGTTTTAAAAATACGGAAAAATCGCGAAAAAATGGAAAATTACAAGTTAGCGCCAATAATTTTTAATATTAGTGACGCTAACCTTGGTCAAACACTGGTCAACCCTTGTTCCTCCTTCTTGACGCTAATGTGATCCTCCCTCCCCCTCCTTGCGCGTCTGCCGAGCCGAACACCACCAAGAACCCGATTTTTTTTCGATTTTTCGTGAAATTGATCCAACCAATCTTCAATTAAGCATCCAATGTATGTTTCCTTACTGTTCGAGTTAAGATTTCACGCAAATGTTGCTCGAATTCGAGGTTTTTGAGCCGATTTTGGGGTTCGGGTTTCGCACCCTTTGACCCCGATTCGGGCCATTTCGATGGTGTTTTTCATCAACTTGAGGCTTGGGGTTTGTTAATCGGTCCTTTAGCAACATGTTGGTATAATCAATTGAGCAAAAACAAGTCAGATTTGAGCATTGACAAATTAGAGCCCGTTTTTTGGTTTTTCGGAAAACCGGACCCTTCAACCTCAAATCGATGGTTTTCTGGTTTGTTTTTCGAAAAATTGACACTTAGGGTTTCTGAATCGCTGCCCTAGCTACCTATTGATGCCTTCAATTTGATGAAAACATGCAAAAATCATGAATTTGTGAATTAGGCTCAAAATTAGGGTTCTTCGGGTTTTTGCTCGATTTGGTAGACTTGTGGCTTATTTTTCGTAAAATTAACAGAGGTTTTTTTGTTAATGGTTACTCTAGGATGCTATTGGTGTGTTCAATTTGATAAAAACAGGTCAGATTCGAAAATCAAGAAATCTAGGGTTCATAATTGGGGTTTTTGACCAAAATGAGAAATTAGGGCAATTTTAGCTTGTTTGTCTGAAATTAAACTTAGGGCTTTTGTTAGTCTCTAGTTTAGGAACATATTGGTACAATCAATTTGAAAAACGGACTAAAATTGAAAAATCGAAAAATCTGGGGCTTTTCGGGCATACTCGCGACGCGGTCATCTTCATTCGGCGCCGCGGACCTTCAACCTTGATCGACAGACACCGGAATTCATCACATCTACGCTCCGCGACATTCACACTTCGGCGTCGCGTAGACGGGAAATTAGCAAGGACAACAACTCGCAATATATAATTTTCCTTTGTGTATTTTGCAACTTTTTTTTAAATGTTGTTAGTATCTTGCCATATTGCGACTGCTGCACCAACTGATGGAGTTGCATAACGCAAGTGTGGGGTCACCGTACCCCTACACTCGTGTTATACCGGCGTGTTTACTGCTGCGCCCCGACTCCCAGATTTCATCGAGACAACGAACACAATCAACTCTGCTAAAAATGGTCCCGACAATCAAGCAATTCGCCGTTCCTAAGGGGTAACTCTTTCTCCCTAGTTCTAAAATTATTTTTTGTACAACGGGGACGTTGTACGGTTTTAAGTGTGGGGTGTGGACGGTCGAAAGAGTGTTTTTGAAATTTTTGCGGGAAATGAGTCAATTTTCAAATTTTTAGCAAATTTTCAAAATTTTTAATAGGTTGTAATTTTGAAACGAATAATTTGTGAATGTTGTAGCTTTGGTATTTTTCAAGAAATACTATTTAGTGGTTATCATGCTATGAGTTTAGTCAAATAAGTTGAGTTTTAAGAGTTAGAAGTTTGGAGTGTATTAAGTTTGGAATTTAGGAAGGAATTGTCAATCTGTGGCATTTGTTGTTCGAGCCGGTAGGTCCGAAAAGGGTGGCCTCGAAAAAGGCATTTATGCACCTTACCACCTAAGATCGTCTGGTCTGGGATGGTATTTCTGAAAGCTCGATACACGGACAACATCGAAAGTCATGGACAGTTCTTTAATGGCCTTTAGAATCTGAATGAGTAAGTACACTTCATTGTGGACAGAAAATTTGTAATCAAGGGTTCTTTAGAAAGTCATGAATTCCAAAGAATATTCCAATGATGTTTTCACAAACTATTCCACTCTAACTCCTGAGGCAATAAGCTTTGAAACTAAACACATTCAAAAATTATTTGAGTCTTAATTAAAATCTGTTAAAAACTCTCTTGCTTGGGGACAAGCAAGGCACAAGTGTGGGGTGTTTGATAACGCCTAGTAATATCAAGTATTTTAGGCGTTATTTAGCCGTGTTTTAGTTAATATATCTTTATTAATTGGCTAATATCACTTACTTTTGTGCCAAAGTACTTGGAAATGTTTTTAGTATAAATGCAGGGGTTTTAGTGCAATTCTGGAGAAGTTACGGAGCAAAACGGAGAAGAAATAGAAGTCAGCTGACATTAGCGTCGCTAATGTTCGCAGGAGGGAAAATCTGGAAATTCAAAATTCGAACGCGCGCGAGGAATCTTCTGGAAGCACATATTAGCGACGCTAATTTCCACATTAGCGACGCTAATGTCAAAAAAAGATAAAATCTGCATTTTTGAGTTTTAAACTCCGAAAAGTCGGGATAAGGCAACACGCGCGTCGCGGATTCTAAGTGGTCGCGACGCGAAAACCCTAATTTCGCATAACTATAAATATCGGAGTCCCGTCCGACTTTTCACTCATCCCGGGACGCGAAGGAGGGATCCGAAGGCACAATTTCGTCAGTTTTTCAGTGGGTATCATTATTTTGGTTAGTAATTTAGTTTTTATCTTGTTTTATCAACTCGGTATCGAGGTATTCTGCAATCGGGATTTCCCTCGATTACTCGATGTTTGTTTAGATTTATAGTTTCTGAATTCAGTAGTATTAGTTAGTGGTCAGATCTGATATTTGAGTGCTTGGATATTGATTTGATGTTTGATTTGGATTTATAAAAGTAATCATTCGGTTTGATGTTATTTGCATTATTGATGTTTGGATGTGTTTTGATTGTATTGGATTGATTGTTTGCTTCTGGATTCTGAATTTAGTTCTGATTTCAGTAAGGAACATTAGTCTAGGATTTGATTTGGGTTAGTTTAGTTCATGCTTGAGTTAGATTTTTGCATTGGTCTTGGAATTGTGTTTTTAGTTGGTTTTTGGAAAAGTAGAAACAATACCGCTGACTGTAGCTGTGACACTACAGTTGGTAATCTATCGTCTTGCCCTAGCCACGTAACTCCTACGGATCGACCCTGACTACCACTGTACTAGTGTGTGTTAGGTATTTTCTTATTATTGACCGCACGACGACCTAGGCGTGTCACACGACGTTAAAAATTTTAACGGTGGATGTGTTTGCTTTGTGGGAGGTGAAAAATGGATGATCACTAAAAAAGGGACGGTATCGAATGGTGCTTTGAAATTTGAGAACGTTAATTTTGTAACTAAGCTCAAGCACAGTTTGCTGAGCGTTTCTCAAATCTGCGACAAGGGATTTTCAACCCACTTCACAAAGAAAGAATGTTTGATTCTCTACGTGGTCAAGCATCAAAACGTCCTCGACTTGGTTGGTATCGAAGTGATGAGTCGAGGGACTAGAGGTCCAGATCTGATCATAAAGCTTCTTGGTACAATGTTACACACAACCCATCAAGTGAAACCCGACATATCTGATCCGATTCAAGTGAAAGCCCTATTTGATGCAGTTGAATTTGCATTCGATTCACCATTATATATCCTCGTCAACGCCGCCGGGGTCCTGGATTCCTCCTACTCTACAATACCCAACTCTTCCCCTGACGAACCGGTATAAACAAGGCGGCGGAGGGAGGATTATCTGTCTGACGACTTCGCTAGTGGTGGCTCTGAAACTAGGGTACGGGCCATATGCAGCATCTGAAGCCGCAGTTGAGGGTATGATGAAGATTCTGGCGAAGGAACTGAAGGGTACGAGGATCACGACAAACTGTGTAGCTCCTGGGCCTATCGCGACATATCTGTTTTTCGAAGGAAAAACTGAGGCAATGGTGAAGGATGTTGCTCCGTTGGTTGGGTTCTTGGCTAGATGATGATGAGGCAACATGGATTAATATTTTTATTCTTTACAAATCTTTATACTTAAATGCACGTGGTAAATATATGGCTATCTCAAAGCCATATCAGCATGCACCCAATGTCTTTTAACCGGTAAAACCTCGAAAAAATACCTCCACTCCCCTTTATAGCAGCTCAAAAGTTTGTTGGGCCATTATGACAATAACCCTAAGAAAACAAACACACATACACACATTCATTCTCACCTACACCATCATAATTACACCTACACCGACCCTACCCTCTACCCACCACCCACCCACCCACCCAACCCCACCCACCCTACACCCTCCCCACCCCACCCCACCACTAACCACCCTACCCCCACCCCATCACCCACCTGTCCCACCCACCATCCACCGCACTCCCAAAACCATCCATCCCAACCCACGCATACCACCTCACCCACACCCTACTGCACCCCAAAACCCCCCACCTACCCTATCCTACACCCTCCCCACCCAACCCTACCCCACCCACCCAAACCGATTTGGAGAAAGAAGAAGCATGCCCCACCACCAACCACCCTACCCCCACCCCATCACACACCCCACCCAGCTGTCCCACCCACCATCCACCCCACCCCTAAAACCACCCATCCCACCCTACTCACACCACCTCACCCACACCCCACCGCACCCTAAACCCCCCCACCTACCCTACCACCAATAACCCAACCCAGCCCAGCCTACCCCCACCCCATCCTCCCACCACCCTACTATCGCATACATACCCACCCCACCTACGATTACCCCTTAAGCTAAGGTGGATGGTGAAGGGTTTCTATGCAAACAATGAACACAAAAATTCCTATGGTTCACATGCAACCCTAATATGATCTATGTTTTCTTCTATGAATATTAGAACTAAAAACCCTAAATGATACAATTCATGTCTGAAGATTAATCAAGAAAACCAACCTTTGATCTTATGATCCTTCAAGCAAGCAGCAAAAGAATCCTGCCTCAAATGCAAGTCACACCCAAGTGATGGAAGAATCAGTCCAGCATAGTAACACAGACAGAGAGATGGCATGGGATTTAGGGTGCCCAGGGGGTTCCTTATATAGCCTCCTAGGGTTACACCTGAAACCCTAGAAAGCCTCCAAGTGGACAAGGCTTTTGGTCACTTGGACCAGACTTCCCAAACCCTAATTAGGGTTTCGCCAAAACCCTGGAGGAGCCTCCAGGGTGGCGCCAACTTGACCCCTGGTTTTTACCTGGCCAGTTATTCAACTATTGAATAAATGCCAACCAGTCCCTGTACCTTTTATTAATTAATTTAATCACTAAATTAAATCCAATTAATTCTAGATTAAATCTTAATTAATTATTATAGTTTCTAATTAATATATTTACACTTAAATATATTAATAAACTATATATTTATTTTCTATTGATTTATCAAACAATTAATAAATCAACTATTCTCTCTACTGAACTATACATCTATTCTCCATCTATGAGGGCAACCTAAATGGACTTTGCTTTTATTCATAAGATAATTACAATTATAAGTCATGGCTTAGACACCTAATCCAACAGTCCCCCACTTGGATAAGGCTATGACTTTAATTGTCTGAAGTCTGACCCAGTCAGTTCTGTCCAAAGATAAGTGATCTGATGATCCTCCGTCCAACAGGATATTTTCAGACTCAAGACATGGATTAACATCAATCTTGGTCTGATACTCTGTTTCTCGATTTCTGATTTGCATATGACTTTAGAGACTACTAATTGAACACATCAATTTAGTCCCGGTTAGCCAACACTTTCAGTCAACTTCTAAATCATCGAGAGGCCTATAGATATCTGTTTCCCATCGGGTCAGGGGACGGATAAGTTTCGACTTATATGTCCATACCTTTTGCGGGTCCAAATACATACAACAATGCATTTTATAACACCGAGTTACTGGTGCGTTTTCGCATTATCAATAAGCACTTGTATCGCAAATAACAGATCATATCTCTCCACTTAAAGATCAACGGATATTATCGTCTTAACATTGCTTGTGATATAATCCATGAAGCAATCTGTTAAGCGCGGGTTTATCCAATACTCAAATCTATATTTTCTAAGTACTCATGAATGTTGCAGCAGTCTTACTGCAATGTCTGACTCATTAGACAGTCTGCAACCGATTCATGACAGTCTTCCTTCACACTTACTCCCTAACAGTGTGATTGACTGTGGAACATCAAATAATCTAATTATTCAGGAAGTTAAACATGCAAATATAGAAACACAATAATAAACAATTGACAAAGGTAGTGACAATACTCATTTATAATTCTCTATTATAAAATCACCAAGTCAATTACATTTATATTGTTACAAGTTTCAAAACTATCTAATTACTAAAACTAATCAGCCCAATGCTTCGAGCATGCTGATTGTGCTTGATTCTGTTCAGAGCCTTAGTCAAAGGATCTGCATGATTGTCTTCTGATGATACCCGCTTAACCAGTAAGTGACCCTCTTCTACGCGATGTCGAATGTAATGGTACTTTCTGTCGATATGTCTGGACTTTCCATGATCTCGCGGTTCCTTTGTCAAAGCGACCGCTCCTTCATTATCGCAGAGCAGTTCCATTGGTTCCTGAATGCTTGGGACAACTCCAAGGTCACCTATGAAGTTCTTCAGCCAAGCAGCTTCCTCAGACGCTTCACTTGCTGCAATGTACTCTGATTCGCATGTTGAATCAGCCACCGTTTCCTGCTTGGAACTTTTCCAAGTGACCGCTCCACCGTTCAAAAGGAATACCCAGACCGACTAGGACCGTCCACTGTCCCTATCTGTCTGGAAGCTGGCGTCTGTATATCCACTCACTTTCAAGTCATCACTGCCACCAAGGACTAATACCACATTCTTTGTCCTTCGCAGATACTTGAGTATGTTCTTGACCGCAATCCAATGTGCTTTTCCAGGATTACCCTGCAACCGACTAACCATACTCAGTGCATTGGATACGTCGGGACGAGTACATGTCATAGCATACATGATCGACCCTACTGCCGAAGCATAAGGTACCCGACTCATTTCAGCTATTTCCTCATCGGTACTCGGACTCTGAGTCTTACTCAATTTAGTATTACTTTGGATTGGCAATTCTCCCTTTTTTGGAATTTTCCATGTTAAATCTTTTTAACACCTTTTCTAAATACGTACACTGGCTTAGACCTATTAATTTTCTCTTTCTATCTCTAAGTATTCTTATCCCGAGAATATAAGCAGCTTCCCCTAGGTCTTTCATGGCGAAACACTTCCCGAGCCAAGCCTTAACATTTTGCAAGGTCGGAATGTCGTTTCCCATGAGCAGTATGTCATCAACATACAGAACCAGGAAAGTGATTATGCTCCCACTAGCCTTGACATATACACAGGACTCATCTTCACTCTTAGAGAAACCAAACTCTTTGACTTTCTCATGGAAGCAGAGATTCCAGCTGCGAAATGCTTGTTTCAATTCGTAGATTGATCTTTCAAGATTACATACTTTATCAGGGTGCTTTGTGTCTACAAAACCTTCTGGCTGATTCATATAAACATCCTCAGTCAGTTTCCCGTTAAGGAAAGCGGTTTTGACATCCATCTGCCAAATTTCATAATCATGAAACGCAGCTATGGCAAGCATTATCGTGATTGACTTAATCTTGGCTACTGGTGAGAAGGTTTCATCATAGTCAACCCCCGGGGTTTGAGTGAATCCCTTCGCAACCAGCCGAGCTTTATAAGTATGCACTTTGCCATCTATGTCGGTCTTCTTCTTGAAGATCCACTTGCATCCGACTGTCTTTCGACCAGGTACATTGTTAACCAAGTTCCAAACTTGATTGTCATACATGGACTTTATCTTGCTGTCCATTGCCTCTTTCCATTTTGCAGACTCGGGGCTTGCCACTGCTTCACGGTAGTTAGCTGGCTCATCCAAATTACTCAATGTACGATCACTGACTAACGTGTCACCGTCCGAAGTAATATGGAAACCATAGAACTCGGGCGGCATGCTAACTCTACCTGAACGCCTTAGGGGCAATGATATGTCGGTGGGTCCAACAGGAACCTCTTCCTCATGTTGGTGGCTAGTTTCTACTAAGGTTGGTTCATCGGTCGTCTCCCGAAGTTCATCGGTCGTCTTTGGAAATGAGCTCTTTATCTCGAAAGAACCCCCGTCTTGCTACAAAGACCACGTCCTCGCTTGGTCTGTAGAACAAGTATCCAAAAGACTGTTTCGGGTATCCGATGAAATAACACCTTTCGCTTCTTTCTGCGAGCTTGTCATGGGTCTCACGTCTTACGTAAGCCTCACAGCCCAAGACTTTGATGTGTGCTAACGATGGAGCTTTCCCCGTCCACATCTCGTGCGGTGTTTTCGCAACCTTCTTGGTTGGGACAAGATTTAGGATATGGGCGGCAGTCTCTAAGGCATACCCTCAGAAATGGATCGGAAGTGAAGCTCGACTCATCATGGAACGAACCATGTCCAACAAGGTTCGGTTTCGCCTTTCAGCAACACCATTCAACTGAGGTGTTCTTGGAGGCGACAACTGTGAAACAATTCCACATTCCCGGAGGTAATCGAGAAACTCGATACTAAGATACTCACCGCCTTTGTCGGATTTAAGCATCTTTATCTTTCTGCCCAATTGATTTTCTGCTTCATTCTTAAACTCTTTGAACTTTTCAAAGGTGTCCGACTTATTCTTAATTAAGTAGATATACCCATATCTACTAAAATCGTCGGTAAAGGTCACATAGAACCGCGTGCCATCTTTAGTGGTTGTTCTGAAGGGACCACACACATCTGTATGTATGATATCCAACAGACCTTCACCTCTTTCAAAGGAACCTTTGAATGGTGATTTTGTCATCTTGCCAAGTAAGCAAGATTCACATACATCATCCGACCCGAGGTCGAATGATTCCAACACTCCATCATTTTGGAGTTGGGCGATGCGTTTCTTGTTTATATGGCCAAGGCGACAATGCCACAGACATGCCTTTTTTACACCGCTTGAAGCATCAATAGTTAAAACATTTTTACCATAATTATCAACACACATAATAGATTCATACACTCCATCACAAGGCATTGCATTAAATATAAAAACATCATTTTTGAAAACATAAATTAAACCATTCAATTTATTGAACTCATAATAAAAACCTTGTTTAAACAATGCATGAAAAGAAATTATGTTCTTTGCCATATCAGACGCATAGCAACAATTATGTAAATCTAATCTAACTCTATTATTGAGCACTAGTCCATAAACTCCGATCTTGGTAACAGGTGACGTTCGCCTATTGCCCATGACCAGGTTCAGTCTGCCATGCTCCAGCTCCCTACTTTCCTCTAGGCCCTGCAAATCAGAACAGATATGAAAACCACATCCTGTATCAAGGACCCAAGAACGGGAAAAAGATGAGTTATTAGATATAGAATATGTACCTGCTTGTGACGGTTTCACTCTACCGTCCTTGATGTCCTGCAGATACATTAGGCAGCTCCTCTTCCAATGACCCTTTTGCTTGCAGTAAAAGCAGTCGGCCTCTTTGGGGTTCTGAACATGTGGAATGCCGGAAGACTTGCCTTTCGGGGCACCGCTAGATGACCTGACATGAGTCTTTTCCCTCCAGTTCTGCTTAGGAGGGCCTTTCCGTTTCTTTCCTTTTCTAGAGCCAATAGCCGGGACAGGCGTGTTGATCGGGAACACACCTTTCCCTTTCATCCCGTCCTCAGCAGTACGAAGCATGCGGTGGAGTTCAGCCAAAGTTGCCTGAGTGTTGTTCAAATGATAAGCCAGTGTGAACTGGTCATAAGAACTAGGTAGAGAATTCAGCACTATGTCTACAGCTAAATCCTCATGTATAGGCATCTCCAGCTTTTTAAGCCTTTCCACATAACCCTGCATCCTTTGCACATGAGTGCAGATGGACTCTCCATCTCTAGGCTTGCTGTTAGTGAAAGCTTTGACCACCTCACGCCTTTCGATGCGTTCTTGCTTTCAGAACTTTTCCGTGAGCTCTTTGTGCATCTCATAAGGCCAATAGTCCTCATAAATACGCTGCAGTTCAGGGTTCATGGTAGCGATCATGATGCAGGCCACTTTGGTTGCATCATCAGAGTGTTTGGTGTACAAGGCGATTTCCTCGGGAGTGGCGGTATCTGGGTCAACCTCAACAAGCTCGGTTTCCAGGACATAATCTTTGTGTTCAAACCTAAGAGCCATTTTGATGTTACGGATCCAATCATTGTAGTTAGTGCCGTCCAACGTCACTTTCGAGCACAATGACAGAATCGAGGTGACATTACCGAGATTTGAGTGGGGAACGGATTGGTCAGAAGACATCTGAACAAGAAGAAGGTAGTTTCAATTAGATATTAATAATAATCATTATATTCACCCAAGAATAAATATAAGGCCAGGATCCTACAATAACAATCTACAATATTGAAAAGGGATGCCGTAATCTTTATTGTAAATTTCATAAGGTAGGCGAATGACGATTCAGCCAATTCCACCGCGAAAACATAATCATATTATAATGGAATTCCTAGTTTCATTGAGATTTACCGAACTGTTCGATAGCATGTTTTAATCTCAGGAATGCCCTGCTGTTTGTGACTGGGCTACCGAGGATAACAAACCGGGTGTGAATAACCATGCAAATCGCTTGGTACTCTTGAAGTCAATTGTCATCTCTAATTAACGTGCCGGTTATCCACACACGCTCCGTTAATAATGACAAAATCAAGAAACCCATTGCGACTCTTTGCTGACCCCAGTTGGCGTGCCGGTAAACCACACACGCTCCACCAACGTTCCACAAAGTGCAATGTGCAATTTCATGGATTAGCACCAATTCACATTTTTAACCTAAAGTAACTAGATTGGGGTTTGTTTTAAGGTTCTAGTACTTTCAATTATAGCATTATACTTTTAAGAGGCTTTAGCGGTTCTATCAAACCCGTTCGGCTAACGACACTCGACTAACCAGGAGAGTGGTGGGTAAGAGTAGATACACATTAGACTAACATTTTATAGTCAGTCGCCTTATACCCTCTTTAGAGGACAGTTTTGTGAATGAGGCCTACTAACGGTAAGACTAACCAATTTTTCTTATATATAAAATTAACTTTTAATTATAAATACATATAAGATATATTTTAATCTTATTAAAATATTTTAGAATTAATTTTATTCTAATTTTCGCAAATTTATACTAATTTTTTGAAAATTTTAAATTAATTCTTTAAACTGATTTAATTGGTCATTTAATTAACAATTAATTAAACTAATTAAATCTAAGATAGATTTTATCAAATTAATCAAATTAATAATCTATCATGGTCCCTATGGTGATCGAAATTAACAAGCCATACAAAAGGGTTCAAGTTATTTTAATTATTCCAATTACCAAAAATAATGACACACCTAGGTCGTCGTGCGGTCAAAAATAAGAAAAACCTAACACACACACTAGCACAGTGGTAGTCAGGGTTGATCTGCAGGAGCTTCGTGGTTAGACCAGATGACAGATTACCAATTTGTAGTGTCACGCTATAGTCGGAGGACCTAGTTTCTAAGTTCTCAACTACCCAAAAGCAATAACCAAACAAAGTCAAGCCAAGCATAAGCTAAACTCAACTCAAACAAGCCTAGTTACTTTCTGAAATCAGAAGTGCATCTCTGAATCAGAAGAAATCAAAGGCATCCAAAACATCCAAACAACACAAGGTATAACCTAAACCAATAGCTATAGTCCAACTGAACAGTTACTGGCCAAAGTTCAATACCTAAGCTAACCTAGTTGGCTACTGATTTCAGCAAGGGAAACAGTCCCAAACAAGGTCAAAATAACATCCAAACACAATCCATCCAAACACAATCAAACACAAGCATCAAAACACCGAAAAACTAAGATTAATTGTAACCAAATGATTTTCATTAACCAAAACCGAATTCCAGTGGTCCAATACAGTAACCAATGATGTAAAACAGAAAACTAAAGTTCTCAAAGTCAGTGGTTGTCACTCCCAAAGACCTTAGCTACAAATGCTACTTACTACCAAACGGAAATTAAATTATAAAACCTGAAATGCCAAAAGATAGTTGCTGAAAACGAATTCTTGGAGTCAAAGAGCCTCCACTGTCGATTCTTCACCAGGGTTTTACTCGGGTTTTCGGTTGTAAATGCCTCTATTTATAGTTGAAATTTACCGCAACTGCGCCGCGCATATGAGGATCCCGCGACGCGCGTACTTATCAGATCCTGTTTTCTCGGACTTTGAATTTGGTTCACCGCCTTTGACCCGCGTCGCACGTTGTTAATTCCCGCAGCACGCGTACGTATTTCCTTGATTTTTCATTCCTTTCCAAACTTCTCCAATTTGCACGCTTTTAGTCCCTGTTTTCATTCTCTTCTTCCAAACAAGTCCTGTCACGAAAATGAGAATACCAAGATATATCTGATATAATTTCATCAAGAATAGGGCCCAACAACACCTAAAATACTTGATATCACTAGGCGTTGTCAAATAACAACATACTTTTATGACAAGCAAATCAAGCAACCAAGGGGGACCAAAAGGGGATGGCGGCTAGGGTTAGGAAACCCTAGCCTTGAAATCGACAAGGCCATCTCCGAGGGTTTAATTTTCGCCAAAAAATCTTACGCACAAAACTGTTCAAATCAAATCACAAGAAAACAAGCTAGCTCTGATACCACTGAAGGGTTTCTATGCAAACAATGAACACAAAAATTCCTATGGTTCACATGTAACCCTAATATGATCTATGTTTTCTTCTATAAATATTAGAACTAAAAACCCTAAAGGATACAATTCATGTCTAAAGATTAATCAAGAAAACCAACCTTTGATCTTATGATCCTTCAAGCAAGCAGCAAAAGAATCCTGCCTCAAATGCAAGTCACATCCAAGTGATCGAAGAATCAGTCCAGTAGAGTAACACAGAGAGAGAGAGAGAGAGATAGCTTGGGATTTAGGGTGCCCAGGGGGTTCCTTATATAGCCTCCTAGGGTTACACCTGAAACCCTATAAAGCCTCCAAGTGGACAAGGCTTTTGGCCACTTGGACCAGACTTCCCAAACCCTAATTAGGTTTTCGCCAAAACCCTGGAGGAGCCTCCAGGGTGGCGCCAACTTGGCCCCTGGTTTTTACCTGGCCAGTTATTCAACTATTGAATAAATGCCAACCAGTCCCTGCACCTTTTATTAATTAATTTAATCACTAAATTAAATCCAATTAATTCTAGATTAAATCTTAATTAATTATTATAGTTTCTAATTAATATATTTACACTTAAATATATTAATAAACTATATATTTATTTTCTATTGATTTATCAAACAATTAATAAATCAACTATTCTCTCTACTGAACTATACATCTATTCTCCATCTATAAGGGTAACCCAAATGGACTTTGCTTTTATTCATAAGATAATTACAATTATAAGTCATGGCTTAGACACCTAATCCAACAGATGGGGTGTGGGCGGTGTAATGGTGGGGTGGGGTAGGTGTGGTAAGGTGTTGGTAATGGGTAGGTGGGGGTGGGTTGGGGTAGGGGTGGGGTGGATTAGGCTTGGGTGGGGGTGCGTGGGCTAAGGTATGGTGAAGGGGTGGGGGTAGGGTAGGTAGGGTGGGGTAGGTAGTGGGTAGGGTAGGGGCAGGGTGGGGTGGGTTGATGAGATGTATGTGTGTTATTTGAAATTACAAAAATTGGAAATGAAAATTGATAGAAAACATATATATATATATATATATATATATATATATATATATATATATATATATATATATATATATATATATATATATATATATATATATATATATATATATATATATATATATATATATATATATATATATATATATATATATATATATATATATATATATATATATATATATATATATATATATATATATATATATATATATATATATATATATATATATATGGGTTCAATGCAGAACAAAAATTAAATTACCTAACCACAGAACCATCCTTAAAACCCTTGGATCATTATATCAACGTCTTAGATTAAAAATGATACACCATAAAATTATAAACTTTGTGCAGGGGATTATTCCTAGGTAAGGGTATATTGGGTTTTTAACCCAATCGATCACTATATTCACCCATGTTCTCTCTCTCTCTCTCTCTCTCTCTCTCTCTCCTCTATGATTTCAGCTTCGTTCCTTCACCACACTCATAATCTCGTCAATTATACACCAATTCTCCACCACAATCATAATTATACAGTGACTTCACTCATAATCTCGTCAATTCTACACCCTTCATCAATGTTCAGATCGCAAAAAAAGAGGGAGGGAACCAGAGGGAACCAGAATTTGATTGAAGTAGACAAAATCAGAAATCGATTATACGCACACAAAATTAGAAATCGATTGAAGGAGACAGAGGGAACAGACAAACCCATACACACACAAAATCAGAAATCTGATTTGATATTCTTTCCATCTTAATACGTATATTAGGATCGAATTCCGCTGACGTATCCAAATACAAAGAACACAAGTTCAATTGGTTCCACTCCTTACGATCCATCCCCCTCGATTATTGGAAGAGCGAGAATAGAGAAGATGATGTATGCGTCTGCGATTAAACTCAACCCACGAACTATGGTGAAGAAGTCGATTAGCACAGTGAACCGTAAAATTGATAACGAGAAATCGTCTAATAAAAGAATTGACGAGATTATGAGTGAAGTCACTGAGTCCGATGAGGACACTCATTCCATCGATGGCGATTTTAGTCTGTTGAGTTCGTCAAATCCTGCTGCAGACCCGATTCAATCCCAAATGATGCGCAGTTCGTAGGTCCGATTACTACTTCACTAGAGGCTAGTCGTTTTAATTTGGGTTCTTTGGGTGGAATTTCTAATGCAGCGATTGGTAAAAGGGTTGTCAAACCAAGGAATGAGTATTGATGCTCAATGCTTGGTGGGTCTCCCCGTGCCCACTGTGAATCAAATTTGGTTTTGATGTCTAACACTTCAAATGTTTCCGTTATTGGTTCTCCTCCCTTGCTCTCTGTGAATCAATTACCAGGCACCCCCTCACCTCTCCTTGTGAATTCGATTCCTACTCCCAACCTCAATTTTGGAAGTTATTGTTTTCCTGTTATGTTTGGGTATTTGGTTTATAGAGATCTAATTACTCTATGGTTTACATTGTGTTAGTTTTTTATGTTGACTCAGATATTCAAATAATACATAGAGGAATAAAAGGATGTTAAGGAAAATAATGCTGTAAAGAGAGAGTATTTTCAAAATATAAGATTTGATGTTCCAATCTAGTTTAATAGTCTATTAACCTAGAAATTATAGTTCTGGTTGACACTTTTGTCTAGAAATATGAAGCATTATGCTTATCAATTTCAGAACAGAGTTTTGATATACTCATTAACATTAGCATTAAAACTGTCATTGATTCTAATGGATGGAAGTGTCTAACCTTATCAGAAAATGATGAAAATTATTGTACATTATAACTTCAAAAGTATACTTCTAATGCCAATTTTTGATGAATGTGTTGCTGACAGTTGAA
>JAKNSD010000104.1:59108-84145 GCA_023525715.1 Cichorium intybus
AAGTGGTTGTCACAGACCCATGTTTTGAGGCTCGTCAAGACAAATCCTATGGAAGTATATGTATAAAAACGGAAGTTTTTAAAAGAATAGAAGAATCAGTTGAAGTTATTATTGCTCAGAAGAGTTTTATGATTTGAGTAAAGGAGTTGGATAGAAAACTGTTTAATCCATGTTATAAGCTATCTTCAGATGGAGAAGACGAAGATAACGGTGAAGACGATTTTTCAGAAAACGGCGAAGATGAAGACCCATTCGTCTCCTCCGACGACAACGAAACTCCTGACTATTTTTCTGAACAAAGTAACTGGGAAAATTTTGAAAACCCGGTCGTACAACTCCAAGAGACGTGCATGATTGATGCACCAATTACGATCAAGCATGCCCCGACATCCACTCATAATAGCGTTCTCCCCACAGATGTTACTTTAAGGAACATGAATGCTGACAAGAATACCCCACCCATTGTCACTGGAGACACGATTCACTTAAGCCCAAACAAAAACACCTCTCCCACTCAAGACCCGATTCATTTAAGCCCAAACCAAAGCCCACTTTCGGAAATAATTCAATCACCTATTGCACTGGAAGAAGTCAAAAGTTTGGATAAGTCTCAATGTAACTTGGTTGATGGCGATGCAGGGGATAATTCCCTCGATAGGAATGAATTATCTGGAGCTCTTCAAATTCTCCTTTCTAGAAAAATTCCCATCTTAGAAAAATTATATATTAATGGAGAGAGCAACTTAAACAACCATTTAGCATGGGTTGAGAAAGAGAAGAAGAATAAAAAAGCTACACAACCTTTTGTGGAAGCGAGAATCACCAGAAGCAAGTCAACAGTTAATTCAGAAAATTCTAAGAGGAGCCCAAGAGCTAGATCGCAAAGCTGGAGTAACCAGAAATCTTTTTTAACCGTGGATGTTTCTCAAATATTGGAAGAAATTGGAGTTACATGTGGGATAACTAACGGTAAAGCAGGCAGCGAAGTCAACTGCAAGCCTTGCAAAAAAGGAGCTCAAAATGGTAATTAATGAATATTTTATCCTTAAACATGAATGGTCTGGGTTTAGCTGATTTCAAATTAAGATTGGTCTCAAACTTGGTTAATAAGCACAATTCTTCTGTAGTCGGGTTGCAAGAGACTAAAAGAAAAGTTTTTTCTGACTTAATGGTGAAAATAATTTGAAAATCCGCCGATTTTGACTTTGTTAGCTCCAATTCACTTGGTCAAGGTGGCGGTTTAATTACCATATGGAATAATTATCTTTTTAGAATATCCCAAAGTATTTGCAGAGAAGACTGTATTGTTATTTAGGGAACTTGGCTTGAAAATAATGTTCAAGTTTGCTTTATAAACATCTATGCAAGCCAAAATCCAGTGAAAAGGGAAGACTTATGGAATTTTGTAAACGCGATTCTATTAAATTGGGGTGGAGTAGCCATTGTTTTTGGTGATTTTAATGAAGTTAGAAGTGCCACAGAGAGGAGGGGTTCGACCCTGGATGAAAGAAATACAAAATTTTTTAATAGCTTTATTAATTCAAACAATCTGATAGATGTGAAGATGGGTGGTTCTGCTTTCACTTGGATCAAAGGAAGGGGCTCCAAGATGTCCAAACTTGACCGTTTTCTTATTACGGAAAGCTTTGGGGATGTTTGTGTTAACAATGACTGGAGAAATACAAAGAGTTTAGATGTAAAAGGCTTAAATTTCTGTATGTTATTTCTATCACCGGAAGATTACATTTATAGCTATTACAAGATAATATAAAACACACACCACTACCTTAGTGGGAGACACATTACAGGAAACATGGAGAAGGTTTTAAGGGAATAAAAGGCATGGTATTTAAAAACATTATCTTTTAACACTCCCCCTCACGTTGAATAATGGGATTTCCAAAATTCAACTGGATCAAACACCCTTTTAGGATTTTTCCGTTGACAGCTTTTGTCAGAATGTCAGCTAATTGGTCTTCTGATCGAACAAAAGGTAATTCAATGATTCCAGCTTCCAATTTTTCCTTGATAAAATGTCTGTCAACTTCTACGTGTTTCGTTCGGTCATGTTGTACAGGATTTTCTGATATTTGAATAGCAGCTTTGTTATCACACATAATTTTACTTGTGTCTTTTTGGATAACACCAATTTCAGTTAATAGCTTCCGTATCCAGAGAACTTCCGCTACTCCTCGTGCTATTCCCCTGAACTCTGCTTCGGCGCTAGATAAAGAAACTACCTTTTGTTTTTTACTTTTCCATGTAACCAGATTTCCTCCAACTAAGGTAAAATATCCAGAGGTTGACCTTCGATTTCCTTTGTCTCCTGCCCAGTCTGCATCAGTGTAGAGTTGGATTTTTAAATGCCCGTTTGTTTTAAACAAAACTCCATGGTTGGCTGTTCCTTTGAGATATCTGAGAATTCTCCAGACTGCCTCCATATGAGAAACCTGTGGTTGATGCATGAATTGACTAACCACCCCCACAGCATATGATATATCAGGACGAGTATGTGAGAGATATATCAATTTCCCCACAATTCTTTGATATCTTTCCTTGTCTGTTGATTTCGCCTCGGTTTCTATACATAGCTTTTGATTTATCATCATGGGAGTCTCTGCTGGTTTGCAATCAATCATTCCAGTTTCTGCTAATAGATCTAAAACATATTTCTTCTGGCAGATAAAAATCCCTTGTTTTGATCTTAAAACTTCAATTCCAAGAAAATATTTTAGTCTCCCTAGGTCTTTCATTTCGAACTCTTGAAACAAATTCTTCCTTAGTTTTGTCATTTCCTCCTCATCGTTTCCTGTAATTATCATGTCATCAACATATATAATTAAACAGGTTATAAGGTTATTTCTTCGTTTAAGAAACAAAGTATGATCAGAGTTACTTTGTTTGAAACCATATTTTCTCATAGCTACAGTGAATCTCCCAAACCAAGCTCTGGGGGATTGTTTTAATCCGTAGAGAGATTTTTTAAGGCGACAAACTTCTCCTGGTTTAAAGCTCTCCGTGAAACCAGGGGGGACTTCCATATAAACTTCTTCTTTTAGTTCTCCATGTAAAAAAGCATTTTTTACGTCAAACTGGTGTAATGGCCATCCTTTATTTGCAGCAATGGAAAAAAGAACCCTAATTGTATCAATTTTTGCAACCGGAGAGAAAGTTTCAGCGTAATCAATACCATAGGTTTGAGTGTAACCTTTGGCAACCAATCTTGCTTTATATCTCTCAACAGTACCATCGGGCTTATGTTTTACTGTAAAGACCCATCGACATCCTACCGGTCTCTTTCCAACTGGAATAACACATTTTTCCCATGTGTTATTTTTTAATAAGGCTTTCATTTCATTTTCCATTGCGTCTTTCCAGTTCTTCATCTTCAGGGCTTGGTCTATGCTAGTTGGAGTTTCTTCAGAGTATAATGAGGCAACAAATGCCCTTGCTTCTTGTGTTAAGTTTCCTTCTGCTATATTAGCCATAGGATATCTGGAACTTCGAGTTTCTCTTTCTGGAGAATATCTTTTTGGAGGAATCCCTCTGTTACTTCTTGGTGGTAACACATATCTTTCAGTTGATTGTTCCTGTACTGGTTCTTCTTGTTCTGTGTTAGTTTCATGATCATCAATAACATCTGGAGAGTCAGACATATTTGGAGGTTGAGTATTACTTACCTTGGATGTCAGGTTCGGAGATTGATCTGGGATGGCACTAGAGTTAGGATTGTTTGATTGTGTGGATTGTGTGGACGTGTCACGTGATTCTTCTTGAGTGGACTCTTCTTGAGTATTGTGATTTTCTTTTGGTGTTATTTGAACATACTCTAACCAACTTAGTGCGTCTGTATATTCTTTCTCCTCCTGACCACTATGTTGGGAGGTATAGTAGTATTCCGTTTCAAGAAAGTCACAGTTCATAGTAGTGAACATGTGACGGGTTTTTGGGTTATAGCATCTATACCCCTTTTGGTGCATTCCATATCCGACAAATACACATTTCTCAGCACATGGGTCAAGTTTATTTCTTTGAGATTTGGGTATATGGACAAAAACAGTACATCCAAAAATCCTTGGTTCAAGTATAAGAAAAGAGGGAATTTTAATAAATTCGGATAGGGTTTGTAGTGGTGTTTTAAGCTTGAGGATCTTGGTTGGTAGCCGGTTTATGAGATATGCTGCTGTGGCAAGAGCTTCAGGCCAAAAACTTTTTGGAACTTTTGATTCGATTAAAAGGGCTCTAGTTATTTCTAATAAAAAACGGTTTTTTCGTTCAGCCACACCATTTTGTTCAGGAGTATGTGGACATGTGGTTTGATGTATTATTCCTTTTGACTCACAGAATTGTTTCATGGCTATGTTAACAAATTCCCCTCCATTGTCTGACCGAAGAATTTGGATAGTTTTTTGAAATTGGGTTTGGATCATGGTATGAAACATAGTGAATTTGTTGAAAACTTCTGACTTATTTTTTAAGAAATAAATCCAGGTCATACGAGTGCAATCATCCACAAATGATACAAAAAAACGAAGATTTTGTCCTCCAGATATTGGAGAGGGACCCCATACATCAGAATGAATAAGCGAGAAAGGAGCATCAACCCTGGTGTTATTTGGTTTAAAGGTTTGTCTATGGCTTTTAGCTAACACGCATGTTTCACAAAGTGAGAGATTTTTTGAGGAAAATAACTTAGGAAATAGAGTGTGTAAATACCCCGTAGAAGGATGACCCAATCTTCTATGCCATATCCATGCTTCTCTTTCTGTTGTTCCATGAGCTAACATTGCAGTTCCATTTTGGGTCACTTCATCCACATAGTACAATCCTTGTCTCTCAGTGCCACGCCCAATGATCGCCCTCGTCCTGATATCCTGTAAGATACAAAAGGTAGGTTGCATTAGAACCGAGCAGTTTAGTTCTTTTGTAACGTGGCTTATTGATAACAGGTTTTGTGACAAAGAAGGGACATAAAGACAATTGGATAGTTTTAATGTAGGAGAAATCTCGATCATTCCTCCCTTTTTAACTTCCATTTTTCCGCCATCTGCTGTTTGTATATACGTTCTTCGTGGTTCGGACAATGAAATAAGATCGGATATTTCATGAGTCATGGTGTCTGTAGCTCCACTGTCAAGTATCCATGTTTTATCCTGTTTACAAGAAAAAACCACATTTGCATTTCCTCCGATTCGTGGGTTTTTTATGCAATTTTCAAAGCTTGTTTCCAAATAAGGAACAATAGAGTAAACATTGGAGTTATTTTTTGACATTTCTTTTTCTTCAGGGTTAAAATTGGAATTTTTGTAACTTGGATTTGGAATAAAAGTGGGCTGATCATTCCCGTGACCTAAGAGACAGCCATCCTCTCCATCTTGATTTCTCCTAACTGCTACGCCGCCGGAACCCTCAACCACCCCGCTGCCGGAAAGGTTGCCGCTGATGCTTCCACCGACGCCCAGGCTTCCGGTTCTCACCGCCGCTGATGCCGTCGAAGGATTGCTCGGGCTTGCGCCGGTTCCTGCCGTCCAAGGTATCGAAGGGTTTTTTGTGGCGATTTTGGACTCGGAGTAAGCATCGGTTGGACGCTCGGTTTTCTTTGGAGTTGGATTCGGTTTTTTGTAGCGATCCGGCAAGTCGGACCAGGTAGAAACGTGAGCAGCGGCGGTGTGCCCGGTGTGAGAGGCGGCGACGACGGTTCTCCCCGATCCAGATCCGTCCAAAATACCAACACCAGGGTTGAAGTCGGGTTGCGCCGGGAACTGAAGGATTGAGCCGGGAACTGAAGGATTGAGCCGGGTTGTGCCGGTTCCCGTCGCTGATGTGGGTGGGTTACGCCGGTTTGCGCCGGTTGCGCCGGTTCCCGCTGTGGATGTCGATGGGTTGCTGTTCCCGTCGAAGGGTGACCCCCGGTGGGTGCTAGCGGCCGTGCCATGGCTTGTGGAAAGATCCGGCCAGGTAGCTACGCCGGTGTTGCTTCCTTTTCTTTTTTCATCGGACCACCAGTCAGGATATCCGACTAGTTTGAAGCACTGGTCTTTGGTGTGTTTTTTCATCCCGCAATGTTCACAGGTTTTATCTTCTTTGTTGAGTGGTTCATTTCCCTTTTTTGAGAAATCTGATCTATGGTTTTGTTTGGCTATGAATACTCCTCTGTTGGATTTGGTTTCGTTTGAGACGGTTCCCAAGATATTTTGGTGAGTCGTCTCCTTTCGGACAGAATTTGATGTATTAGTTTCTGTCATTTTGGGTGGTGGATTATGAGCTAATTGAGGATCTTGGCTCTGATACCATGTTAACAATGACTGGAGAAATACAAAGAGTTTAGATGTAAAAGGCTTAAATTTCTGTATGTTATTTCTATCACCGGAAGATTACATTTATAGCTATTACAAGATAATATAAAACACACACCACTACCTTAGTGGGAGACACATTACAGGAAACATGGAGAAGGTTTTAAGGGAATAAAAGGCATGGTATTTAAAAACATTATCTTTTAACAGTTTGGCCTAATTTTGAAGCTTTAACGGAGACTAGAATGTACTCGGACCACAAGCCTATAGTTCTCAAACAAATAATTAGAAATTATGGAATTTCTCCATTCAAGTTCTTTAACTCATAGTTGGAAGAAGAAGATTTAGTTGAAATTGTCAAAAAAACGTGGTCTGAATTTTCTATTGATGGAGTGCACAAAAAATTATTTGTTATTATGCAAAAACTGAAGCGGGTCAAACAGGAGGTTAAAAGATGGTCAGGAGAAAAACGCAGAAAATCTACATTGGAGATGGCTATTTTGAAACAAAGGATGAAAGCCATCGACAAGGCTATTGAAGAAGGGTATAATTCGGATGAGATGTTAGCAGAAAGATTGGAAATATTATCTAAAATCAACCAACGAGAAAGGAAAGAACTTGACGATTTTGCTCAAAAATATAAGAATAAATGGTGTTTGGAAGGGGACGAAAATTCTGCAATGTTCCACAGGAACTTGAACAAAAAGAAACATGTTAGACCTATAAAAGGTGTAAAGATTGATGGGGCTTGGGAAACTGAGCCTAATAAAGTTAAAGATTTCTTTAAAACTTCTTTGGAGAACAATTTCAAAGTTGACCCGGATTGCACTTGGGAGCAAGACTTGGGTGACACAACCACAATCTCTAGAGACGAAAGTGAAGCCATTGAGAAACTGTTTGAAGAAAATGAATTGAAGGAAGCGATTTGGAGTTGTGGTGCAAATAAATCCCCTGGTCCAGATGGTTTTTCTATTGAGTTCTTTAAACATTTCTGGGAATTACTTAAACATGAACTTCTTGAAGCTTTTAATGATTTTGTTACTTATCCTAAGATTCCTAAAGGAGTTAATGCGGCTTTCATCACCTTGATCCCGAAAAAACAAAACCCGATCCTTGTTAATGATTTTAGACCCATTAGCCTTGTCTCTAGTATTTACAAGATTCTTTCTAAGATGTTGGCGGAACGTCTTAAAAAATTCCTCCCCAACATAATTGACAAGACCCAATCGGCCTTTATCAAAGATAGGCAAATCCTTGATGGTCCGCTTATTGTGAATGAGGTGTTGGAATGGGCCAAAGTGTAACACCATGTTACCTTTCATTTGTATTATAGGTAAATATAATAAAGAAGGATAATTTGGTCATTTTACCATAAAAGGGTAATTTGGTCATTTGGCCATGTGAAGGACCAAATATGTAAAAATATTGTTTGCTTGTGGCAAAAATGTAAGAAATGAAAGTCTTATGTAATAAAATGTGAGAAAAGTGCCAAGAGTTCAAGAAATGGAACTTAGGGACTAAATTTGTAAACTTTTGAGGTATAAATAGGAGAGTTAACTCTCCTATGTGTAGCTGAACATTTTAGAAGCTACCGAAGGTTTTTCTTGAAGATGGTTTCTGGAAATCTTTGATGATTGAAGCAAAAAATCATTGACATAGCTTGGAATTGGAAGATTCAAGCAATTGAGGTTAGTAAATTTGATTTTTAACCAAGTTCTTGAAGGTGTTCTTGGTGGATTTTCTTGGGATAAACTGGAAACTGAATTCCAGTTATAATCCAAGTGGTTTTGTATGATAATAAGTAGCAAACATGTTTATGTGGTAAGAACACATACCAAATTGAAAGTATGTTGCTATTGTTGAAGAATTGAGATTTTGATCAAGAACCCTAAATCATGAGTTCTTGTGATCAAGTTTGATTTCAATGTCTTATTAAGTCCTAAAGATCACTTAGGATGTATTAAGACATTCCTAAGTGATTTCTTTCAAAGAATTTGCATTTTGGTGTAAAAATGTAAAAACCGGAATTTGTGTAAATGGTAGAAATTTATGATTTCTAGGACTTAAATTCAGATGTTAATGAATGGTTTTTGACCTGGAACAATCCCCTATTGATTAAGTCGTGTATTAAGGGCTTAATATGAGAAAATGGGATTTTGTAGCATAAAAATCGGAGTTCCTGGTCTGTAATTACAGCGATCGCGACGCGACCACAGAGTGGCTCGCGACGCGAAGGCACGACAGTGAGGCATTGAGCTTCCTGTTAAGATTTTTGGCAATTTCAAATATGATTTTGATGCTAGACTTGTCCGTTTGACCTCAAATTTTGAACATAGGTCTAATATGATGTGAAACTTCATGGAAAATTGTCGGAATACGTATACGACTTCCCGAAAGTACTGTAGTAAAATACGCGTATTTTGGGAAAATGTATTATTTTTTATAAAGATGGTAGAGGCAAGTTATCATCTGAAAATGATTAGAAATGGTGTTATATTAGACTCTTAAGCATTAGAGTCAATTGAAATGGTTGTTAACCTATTATCATTTGGTATATAAATGAATATATAGGTACGAGACAAATTGTTGTGGCGTACACAAAAAGGCAAGAAGCAACTGAAGCTAATTGCAGCAAGTATCGATTAGCAGCAAGTATCCAGGTGAGTAATCTCACTTATATCCGATGTGATACATGTTGATTAAACTGTTGTAGATTGAAACAACTTTGAGTGACAAAATCGACAGTTTTAAAGATGAAACGATAAGACAATACCAGATAAGCCGTGAGTCTGAGAAAGACAAGAAAGGAGCTATGAGTCAATAATAAGACAATACCGGATAAGCCGTGAGTCAATGAAATGACAAGAACGGAGCCGCGAGTCTAGGCGAAAGCGGGGTAAATTCGTGAGTCTTTTGTGATTATGTATTATGGCTATGATATTGGACTTTGAATCCAAATGGTGCGGCCTTATGGCTATGATATTGGACTTTGAATCCAAACGGTGCAGCCTTATGGCTATGATATCGGGTTATTATAACCAAATGGTGCGGCCTTAGGGCTATGATATGAATGTTGAAACTGTTTGGTGCGGCTTATATGGCCAGGAAATATGGTGCAGTCAATTGTGACTAAGGAGACATGGGACAGAATTTGTTATGTAGAGTTTACATGTTTATTTTTTTTATATACATATGGCTTCTGTGGCTAACATATTTGATGCGATCAATGCTCAAATAACAGATTAGATATGATTAAATGTTCAAATAACTGATGTGATTTGATAATCATATGTTATTATGGTTCGGCCTATAAGGCTATGAAGTAGGATGTGAAATCCAAATAGATATATGGTCAGCCAGTAAGGCTAGGAGTTTGGATCCGATATCCAAATAGATATATACGGTTAGCCGGAAGGGGCTATAAAGTGGGACTTGGTATTGAAAAGATGAGTAATAAGAGATTTATCATATATAGAGATTTATATATATATATATATATATATATATATATATATATATATATATATATATATATATATATATATATATATATATATATATATATATATATATATATATTATATATATATATATATATATATATATATATATATATATATATATATATATATATATATATATATATATATATATATATATATATATATATATATATATATGAATGTATTTCTTATACGTGTTATTTGCAGATATGATTACTCACTAAGCTTTATAGCTCAAGTTATTTGTTAAATGTCCCTGCAGGTTAGCATAACCCTGTTAAGGGAAAAGATAAAGTCCGTGACTAAAGAAGTGGAACTTATAGATGCTGTCAGTAGCAGCCCGGCTTAAAAAGGAGGTTATGGTATTTATATCTCCTTGATACACTTGTACCCGTTTATTAAAAATATACCCCATTTGTTATGGTTTTGTGTATCGAAACCTATGTTTTAAATGAAATTTTTTCACGGGTGTTTTTGTTTTAAAAGCCGGGTGTTACACAAAATGAAGAAAAATCATTATTTATATTCAATTCGGATCTGGCCAAGGCGTATGATTCGGTTTCTTGGTTATATTTGGATTCGATGATGTATCAAAAAGGATTTGGTGTCAAGTGTAGAACATGGATTATGGAATGCTTGAAATCGGGTACCTCGTCTGTTTTGATCAATGGCAGCCCTACCAAAGAATTCTCGCTGTATCGAGGTCTTAGACAAGGGGATCCCATTGCCCCTTTTCTTTTCACGCTGGTTATGGAAGGTTTAAACTCGGCTATTGCCAAAGCTGTTGAAAACAACTCGTATAAAGGATTCGTGGTTGGGAGGAACGACATTAAGCTTACTCATATTTTTTTTTGCAGATGATTTTATCTTTTTTGGCAAAATGGTCGGTGGAGAACGTGCTTAACTTGGTGAGAATTCTGTTCAACTTCCAAAAGGTGTCTGGCCTGCGTGTTAATTTAGACAAAAGCTCTTTGTTTGGTTTGGGGATCGAGAGAAATGTGGTGCAGAACTTTTCCTTAATTATTGGTTGCAAAATGGATTTAATACCAACTACATTTCTGGGTATCCCTATTGGTGTAAACATGAGAGTTCGAAGACCGTGGCAAACGCTCATTGATAAATTTAAAAAAAGACTTAGCAAATGGAAAAGGAAGACGCTCTCAATCGGCGGAAGGTACACGATAGTTAATAATGTCCTTGGAAGTCTTGGTACATACATTTTTTCTATCTATAAAGCGCCTCGATGTGTCATCAAAGAATTGGAAGGTTTAAGATGCGATTTTTTTTGGGGAGGTGATCAGATGAACAGGAAGATTCCTTGGGCTAAATGGGCCCATATTCTTACTAAAAAGGAGAACGGGGGTCTAGGTATTGGAGCTTTGGAGGATCTGAATAATGCTCTTATTGCTAAATGGTTTTGGAGATATAAAAATGAAGAAGGGGCCCTGTGGATCAAAGTCCTAGATTCTATTCATGGAAAGTTAGCTAGTGGGGACGATTGTAATTCTATTAAAATTGGAAACACATGGAAATCTATAGTCTAACAATGGGACAATCTGCGTGAATTTAACCTTGACCCAAGACATGTTATTATGAAGAAAGTGGGAGATGGGAATAATACGCTTTTCTGGTTGGATTGGTGGATAAGTGACAAGCCCCTCAAGCTAAACTTCCCACGTCTTTATCATTTTGAATCTAATAAACAGGTGACGGTCAAGGAAAATTTGGATCCGAGCGGGGGCTTACAAGATTGGAGATCGAGCATTAGAGATGGGCGAAGCAAAGAGGAATTAATTAATTTATTTATTCTTTTAACTAACTTTTCTCTGGGTTCTAATCGAGACAGATACTGGTGCCCGGACGATCATAAAGGCTGTTTCACGGTGGCTTGGTTAAGGAATAAAATTACCCAGCTACGCCTTATTAACATTGGCAAAAATCGGTGGTGTAAATGGGTTCCGAAAAGAATCAATATTCTCGTTTGGCGTATGTTCAAAAATAGATTGGCTGTGAATAAAGCTTTGGTGAAGAGGCTTGCGATTTTTTATCTTATTAAGACATCATACTTTGAAATTTTACCCAATTATAGCTATGCACTTTAAATTATTTCTTATTAGGATGTATGATGATCACTTCAAGGAGGAAGATGGAAATATTTCTTGTGAGTTATCTTTATAGGTACACTTTTATAGAGAATTTTAATGTCAATCTCATGATTTTGAGTAATGTGTATAAAGTTTCTCATTAAAATGTTTATGAGGCTCCAATATATTGATTATGGTTGTTGGCCATTTGATAAAGTATGATACAGGTACCATTTTAAAGTCGCAAGTGCTTGAGAAAAATCTGGTTTGACATCAATCGTTTCAACTTCTCTATAAAATTGCTTATTCTCTCTTTCTACTTTGTATATTTATGTTACCATGGACTTCATGCGTTAAATTAAAAATCACAATATGAAACTTTGACTTGCAAGATAGGTGTTTCATAAAATGCCTGGATAAAATTAATGAAAGTATAATGAATGCTTACTATTTAGTTTTGAATTTATATTGGTATTTAGGAGAATATACGAGTTGATCTAGGTGAATATTCTTAATTACCAAAAAATATGAGAACTTGATACACATAATAAATGGGATCCGGAAGTGCCTGAATGCGCCTCAGTTACTGTTAGTTTTGAATTCATATTGGTATTAGGAGAATATTTGTTTTCATCTTGGTATTTCGATCATTTTGTTTTCATGATTTTATTGCATATTTGTAGATGCAAATAAACCAATCTGTAACGTTTTCGACCGTCCGATTGCTTTTTCATCTACCGATTCCATCTCCTCTGTTCACCAACATTTGACCATAAATAACCTCCGTCTCTCTGCAATCATAGTCAATCAACCACAAAGTGTAAATCTACCACAATCGGTGAATCCCTCCTTCTCTCTACAATCATAATCACTCAACCACAATGTGTCTATCTACCACAATCGGTGAAGCCGTCGAATGTTTTTCGTCCATATCGCACCACCGATCTCAATCGGGGCATCCGTGTGCTTTCAACACAGTCGCCTCCACTGGTGTCGCCTTTCGCCTTTAACCTCAATCGCTCAACCAAAATCGCTCAACCTTGATCACTCAACCAATGTGGAAGCACCTACCAGATACCAATTCGAAATAATATTATTAAATTAAGGTGTTGGTTACTAAAAAAAATAAGCTAAGTAAAAAAACTATTCACAAAAACGAAGCTAAACAATAATGAGCATTAAGAATACTAAACTTAAAAAACAACTAACAAATCAATTTATAATTATAATTTGTTAGTTTACAATAATACGTTTTCATTCAACGATATTAAACACTATTTATCAAATAAAAAACTCACGTGTTTTGTAATTTATTAATGAGTTGTGCGAATAAGAGACGGTGAGTCCACAGATAAAATGTAACCAAAACATTATCAATTAACGATTAGTATTATGTAAAATGTGCACTGATGAATCAAATCAACAACTTCTAGGAATATGTTAATAACAAGTTACCTAATGGTTGAAATGCATTTATGAGAGATATCAAAATGGTTACTAATAGAATTGGTACGAAAAGGTTGAAATGAAACTGATGTGTTTTCAAACATACATATTTATATCCCCAAAATAATACCACTTGTTTTTGGAATACTGAGGATTCAAATATTATCTTTGTAGTGTCTTCGCATAAGTTTTAAATTTATAAAACAGAGAAATACCATGAATGAAAACAACACAACTAGGCAAGTATACCTAATCGGTTATAATATAGCAATGGTAAGTCCGGGTCGAACCCAAGGGAAATGGATTAAATTAAGGAAAATCACTTATCAATAATAATAAAAGAGATAAGAGGGGGGGGGGGGTTGTGTAATTGAATTTTGTGAAAATGTGGTGACAACAAATAAGTAAATAATAACAAGTTTGAAGTTGAACTGAACAGATAGCTTGAACAAAAATGCTTTTACTCAGAGGTGATTACTTCTTATAATTATATTCTGATTGATAATAATGTGCAATGGATATAAACAAATTAAATACCGATTTCTAAGTTAATCAGATGTCTTGGTCCAACAATCCAATTTTATGATTAAAAGGTTATTAATTCCATTGGTCCTGTAAATTAATTACTCCAATCAATCAATTGATTTGTTCGTACTCTGCATGATTTATTTGTTGCTTTTGATATCAATGGTCATGAAAATCAAAATGAGATGTATAGTTTGGTCCACTAATACAATTTAGACATATGCATATAAGATTCTTTCTTCGTAACTTAACCTAGGATTTGGTCAATCACTAGTCATAAATATATATGAATCATATATATTATGATACAAGTTAATTTAGTAAGAATGGTCATCTATACTAAAAATAACTCAGAAATAAGTTTCAAAGATAGATTCTCAATATACATAAGTTGGTTAAATAAACATGCAAAGTAAATTATAAAACATGCAATATCCAGTTTATATCAATCAAAACATAATTATAAGTTTCATCTATTCTAAGTAAAAGCACAAGTAAATTACTCCATAATCATGAACATGCAACACACTGAATAATTAAGAAAGCTAAACATAAGTAAGCAAACCGAATATCCAAGCTATGATGTTTCTTGATCGTTCGAGGCTATCCGCTAGCAAAGCTTCCTTCCTTGATATGAGAGGTCGAGATGAGGAATATAGAGAGTGAAATTCTCCAGGTCTGGAGAATTATCAGTGAAGGTGTGTCTCAAACAACAAGAGAAGGCCTCTATTTATACTGCTATCCAGGGACGATCGCGTCGCGATCCTATAGGGGATCGCGTCGCGATCCAGTGTGAAATGCGTTTCTCCGTTGGCCGCTACTCTGACTTTGTAGACTGTGGTTGGTGGGTCGGGTCGCGATCCACATGATGATCGGGTCGCGATCGTCGTAGGGTCGCGATTTGAAGCCTTTTTTCGTGCTCCTTTTGTCAGCAATTTGTCACGCGTTTGTCAACAGATCGGGCCCCGATCTAGGTTGAGATCGGGTCGCGATCTAGGTCCTGTTGGACTTCTTTCTTCGTTTTTTGGCCCAAAATACGCTCTATTTAGCTCTTTCCTTCCCGATGGTTCTTTTACTCATTTTTCTTCATTTTAAAGCTTGAATTCAGCTCCTTTTTCTTCATATAGCAATTGTTTCTGTATTTTGGTAATTAAAATGAATAAGTACCTTTTATCTTGATATTAAACCAAAAACACGTTTTTAAGCACTTGATATTGCCCGAAATATATGTTTAAATGAAGCAATATCAGAAACTAATCGTCGAGAAAAACTAACTGCCGCATTGCGCGGGTACGCACCTAGTATATATATATATATATATATATATATATATATATATATATATATATATATATATATATATATATATATATATATATATATATATATATATATATATATATATATATATATATATATAATTCTATATAGGGTTAAGATACATTAAGGATTTTAATTATTGTGTGGATGTAGGACATAATATGGACTGTTGGATCAAGTAGATTAAAATTAATATTCCATTAGAATTAAAAATAAGAGTTAAATAAGAAAACTTTATAAATCGGGCAAGTAAGGGCAAATTGGGTATTCTAACGAACTTAGTTAAAAGGTAACAAGCCGTGTACAAGGAAACTATTCCGTCATCTCCGGATTATGATCACGTATCCCAACAAAAACGACTCTTCAATTTCAAACAAATCCGATTACGGATTGAATGTAATCTTTTTTCAAATTAAACCGATCACAAAACCCATTCCAAGTTTTCGATAAGTAGCAACCCTAAGACGCAGCTATACAAGGCATTCTGAGGGTTTTTTGGAGCTTGAAGACGCGAAGTAGAACATATTCTGAACTAATGAAGGGGACGAGATCAAGTTCAAGGTTTAAAGAGAACATAAAGAATAAGTTTAGTAACACAGTGGATACAGCATTGGAAGTAGACGATGAGGATTTTGTTAATCCTCCAAAAGGTATGTTTTATTCTAACTTTTGTAGTAATTGGTTTACAATTATATAAAATTGGGAGAATGAGTTCTGCAAGTATGATTTCGCGATTGGAATAATTGTTAGAATGATGCTAATTTTTTATTATGATTTACGATTAGGGTTGTGAGTGTAAAAAAAAGATGAAAGGTAAATTAGAATGAAACTTAAAAACAGGGGCATTTTGTCCATTCTGATACATATGCATTCTAAAGTAAAAGGTATATGATTTAGCATGTGCTTCACTAACCAGATCCATTCCATTCTGTATCAAATAACGAGGGCGTGTTCATTGATATGGAATTAGTGAGAATCTTTATAGTTTGCACTTTAGAATGGAACTTAGAAACAGGGTATATTTCCATTATTAACATAATACATTAAGAACTAAATGAATTTTAAGTCTGTATATTCAGTCTTTTAGAATCTACCATGTCATACGTTACTCAGTTGTTACTAGATATAATAAAGTGAGTGATTGTGTATGTATTTAACATCAATGTTGAATGGAATACATTAGTAAGGAACATGCTAATATGTTAGAATGAAACTTGAAAAAAGGGGCAATTGTCCATTCCCAGAAATATACATAGAAAACACATTGATTTCCTTGATTTCCAGTTAAATCCCTTAATTTGTTCAAAAATCAAAATCTTCTGGTTAGTTTTATGGAATAAGTTATTCTTGCTTTACTTTTACATTGATTTCCACTTAAATCCCTTAATTTGTTCAAAAATCAAAATTCTGTTTATTCATAGGTGTGGGAGTTAGAATACACCAACGAAGTAAGGACTTTGAGCCTTAAGTGTATGAAATACATACTAATCTTATATTTCTTGCTAACTATGTATTCTAATCGCCCTGCTACTTTCATCACCTTATGCGAGTGTTTAAAATAAAGTCAGATTCTGTTGGTATTCTCTTATGACTAACATTATCCTTGATATTGTTGGAGGAGCCGTTGTTACTAAAGGACAACCTGTACAAGGTGTGACACCAAATATACATCAAGATATAATATTGATTGAAAGTACAACAGTTAAGAAAAGAAAGGCAACGAATGTCGGGTCATCTTCAAAAGTTGCAGAAAATAGTGTGGCCAAACGTGTAATAGAGCATATGAAGGAAGTACGCTCGAAAAGGAAGTTTGAAACGGCAAATTTTACAAAAAAAAAAACAAAAGAACAACAGAAGAAGTGAAAAAGATTGACAAGACTTATGGCAAAAGAAGTAAAGAAATCGTGAGGAAGTTTGACAAGAGTTATGGACCAGGGCTTAGGCGATTACCGTCTAGAATGACACCGAGTAGGATAACGATGGCGGTTAAGACACTATCGGATATCCAAAAAAAGGCGGTTGAAGAAATGGGGTTTGGAGCAATGTTATCGTTAAAAATGGAATATGTCCCAGGGGTTTTAAATTATTATATATTGGACAACTATGATCCACAGCATAATATGATTGTCTTGGAAAATGCGGTAATAGAGATAACTCCCGAATTGGTACACAAACTACTTGGATTACCAATTGGTGGAATGGACTTCTTCAACATCCCAAACTGCGAAAAAGACAATATAATTCTGCAAAGATGGAAGGCGCAGTATCCGGGCAGAAAATATAGCGGTGAAGCTTACTTGAAAATGATCAAACACTCCGAAGAAGATGAAAAGATGTTTCGGCTGAACTTTCTAACTCTTTTCATCAACACGTTTATAGAATCCATGTTGATGGGAACATGTCAGGTTAAAGTTTTACAGCAGTTGGTTTTAATTGACAACTATGCTGAGGTAGACTGGTGCAGATACATAGTTGATTGCTTGAAAACGAAAAAGGACTTATGGAAGCGGGACGACAAAACCTCATATTACACCGGACCCATAACTGTTTTGATGGTAAGCTAAGTACTGTAACTAACAATTAATATCAATATTTGGTTATAAAAATTTATTTGAATACATCGTATATTAACTTTATCTACATGTTTGATGTGTGTATAGCTGGCATATGTGTATCGGTTGACCTTCAGTTGCATATCATTGACAAAACGAAGCCCATTTGTAAAATATATTAACGGGGATGATTTGGAAATATTAGAAAATTATGAAGTTGCGAATGGTGGATTTGGAAAAGCAGTGGAGGATAAAAGTGTAGAAGATGGTGAAGCTGATAAAAGGACTGAAAGTGAAGATGTAAATACAATACCAAATGAATTTATTGGGTTTGAGGTACATTCTAAGTTTTTGATATATATTGCATGTTATTTCTAAGTTTTTTTGTATGATATTGTGGCATAATGCATAAATTGTTCTGCAGAATGGTTGTTAATGAGTGTAGTAAAATGATCCTGGGAAAAGTATAAACGGGCATTCTGTAGGAATATTACACATTGTATCTAGGAATATTACACATTGTATCTAGTTTATATATTTACGATACGAAACCAGAATCTTTTAAAATTTGATTTTCCATTGATTCTAATTTGAATTTTATATGAATTTCAGGCGTATGCTGCAATTTTGGAGCATGCATACGACAAGATATTAACTGAAAAAAATAACATGGAAGTTGCGTTGCAAGAAGGACTTGCTAAGAATCCTGATTGCCCGGAACTACTAGAATGGGTGGAGAAAAAGAAGGAGTTATTCAATGAAGAAAGTTGGAAAGATGGTGGGGTAGCAGAGGATAGCACCGAGAGATCACCATCACATGATTCTGATTCTAGTGATGATGAAATGGGTGAACGTGAGTTATCACCAATTACTGGGGTGATAACTGAAGGAGTCGGAAAAAATGAAGATGTATGCTTTAAAACACCCATTGGTCAAACGGTGAATGATAACGAAGGCCTTACAATGACGCAATTTTTAGAAATACCTGGAATGTTAGACACAGTGAATAAGTTAGTTGATGATACGGTGGAATTGTTTGCGGAAAAACAATCAAAGGCAAAAGCAGATGCGGTACGAAATCTCAATGACGATCTAATGGAGGCGATTCAACCAGAAGTTGCAGATAAAAAAGGAAAACGTCCTGTGAAAATACCAAAAAATCTGCACTCCCCATTCATGCAAAGGATAGTTGCACTTGACGAAAGGATTATGCCGGATGAGCTTTCGGTATGCAATGCGATATTTGCATCTCAAAGAGATTATGGGTGAGTTAATTCCATTATATCTGATATATGCATAATATTGACAAAAGTTTGAGAATGTTTTTGTATAACATAGAATGAAAAAATTTGCATTTTTAAAAATGTGATGTTACAGAGATGCGATATGGGAAGACGAAGAAGGAAACATTATATATCAAGGCAATGCATACCATTTTAAAGACACAACGTTTATTCACTGGTCGATTATTGATTGTTGGGCGGCGCATTTAAACGGAATGGAAGCCTTCAAGTCTACTAGCTCACCTGCGAGATTGTTTTTCAACTCGGTTATGCTGGTACATTTGTTTTCAATTAAAATTTAATCCTTTCAACTAATCAACATTTATTGTTTGGTATGTTATCAATTAAAATTTAATCATTTAATCTAATTATCAGGAAGATTCAATGTTTGATGATAATGAGTTGGAAGTGAATAGAAGTCGAGATTTTGGAGATTACTTACGGTTGTACATCAGTAACCTTCCAATCCAGGCTAGTTTTAGAGATGTTGGACTGGTAATAAAATAAAGCATTATGAATATATAAACCCATATATTTCGTACATGTTATTAAAAAAACATTATTAAAACATTGCAGGTTTTCTTCCCAATTGTTGACGAAGGATTTTATTACTTGTGCTTTGATTTACGGAAACCAAGCTACGTGATAATTGATCATTTGAAGCGAAAAGGGACAGATCAGAATGGTTATGGAAAAAAGCCTAATATTCTGGTAAATAATACTTAAATATTTTTCTGTACTATAAGTTTTTAATTTATGTATTAACAAATACAAAATATATGTTTTTTTTTAATTACAGCAAAAATTCTTTTGCCATTATCTCATATCTGAAAAGCATCCGCATGGTAGAAGCATATTGAAAATGATGCCGAATGTTATGAGGATGGCATGGCAAGTGAACGAGGTGGGGCCAAATTGTAGATTGTATCTCATGCGACACATGGAGTGTTATATGGGAGAAGGTGAAGGGAAATGGACATGTGGACTCACAGGGAATAAGCAAAACGATGCTAATGCTTGCATGCGAATGAGAACTAAATACATGGAAACGTTGATGAGATCGAGTCTTAATATACATAGAGACATGTTGGTAAAGGATGGTGAAGCGTTTGGGAAACTTGACATGCTACAAAAGACGAAACTACTACAGGAGTCGGAAAATGCAGCAAAGAGGAAACGAAAGGGAAAAAGAGTGCGAAAATGAATGGTTGAAGCAGTCTATTCTGGTAGTTATTAAAAGATGGTGCTATGAACAATTAGTTTTTGAATATTTTGGATTTGGGTTCTTTTGGATATTGGTTCTTTTGGTAGTGTAAGCACGTTTGAAACGTCTTTTTATTTTTTAATGTTATAAGTGTTTTCGAATGAGTGACTAAAATGGACAAATGACATGATAAATGTGTGTTGTGAAATAATCATGATATAACATATGGCATTGTAAATGATAGAAGGAATAATATTCTAATATAGTGCAACACATTCGGATAGAATGACTTTGGAATTCTGTTAGAATGGGTACCATATTCTGGTAGAATGGAACACATTCTGGTAGAATGACCTTTGAATTCTGTTAGAATGGGTATTAGATTCTGTTATAATGTAGTAAACAATGCTTAATGTACCATGTAAAATGATGATTATATGACATATTGGATAACATAGTAACAGGAAGTTGACATAGAAAACACAATTTGTAATAGGTATATGTATCAACATAAATGAAGTATGCATCTGGTTAAAAAAACAGTTGCATACATAAAACTAATAAATGTATAACATACAACAATTGCATAGTATATTACAATGGATAGTTGATGATATTGTTTATTTTGTGTTATGTCGAAATTATTGGATCAATAAAATAAAAGCAAGCACGCATATAATTTGTAACCAAAAAATAAGACTGGTAAATATAAATTAAAACTAATACCATGACCAAAAGAAACATGTCTAACGAAGTTGTATGATTCAATAAAAAATACAAAATTTGACTAATTAAATGACCAACAAAATAAATTATTTTTTCCTATCTGGACAATTTCTCTTATCGTGATGTGCCATCTGTTTACAGACACTGCATTCTCTCTTAGGCTTCAAGTTTTCAGTTACCATCATCTCTTTCCTACTCTTTAACCTCTTGCCACGACCACCGGAACCTTTGTTTCGAATGTCTGATGGATTCTGAATATCCACAACATCTGGAACTTTAACACCTAACATCTTTTCAAAGTTAGAATGTTTGTTGTTTATCCCTTCCGTTGGACTCTCTTCAATGTATTTTGTCCTTAGCTTATTCTGTTCATCAAGATAATGTTGTAGCTTCACAGGATCATTGGTCAAATTGGACACACAATCATCAACAACAGCGAAAATGTCTATAACAGTCTTGTCTGCCAGAAAATGATTTTCATTCTTATGTATTCGCCGCCGCAGCAATTCTGTCGGAATCGTGTCCCTGCGCCAACGCTTTAAAACATATTTTGCTGGAATTTCGACTATGTCATAGAACTTGAGAACACAAAAGACATGTCTACATAAGATTCCAACATGTTCAAAATGCATACAAGAGCAGCAAAATGATCCCTCGCTTGGGGAATGGATAACCTAAGTTATTATAAAAAATATTGTTATATAAAATGAAATATGTATAAAACTTATAATAATTTAACGCAAACAATTACCTTGAACTCTGTGTCCTTCATAAGTTTATCATAATGATATTCCTCTGCTTCAGAATCTTTATAAACGTCTGTTGTTGGCCGTGTGCTAATGGTTTTTTGCTTCTCCAAAATAACAAAAGTATCAATACCGTCATTCGAAACTACACTTTTCTGGAAGCAAGTTTTTTCAGAATGAAAAATCTCTTACTGAACCTGGTAAAATATTTTACGAGTGTATATTTTCGCAGCTTGTGGTTCATAGGGGAGATATGTTATGATCTTTGGAAAACCCTTTGAAGTGTTAAAATCATAAACACTTTGGTTGTATCTCTGACGTTCCATGGCAGAATCAAAAATCATCATGAAACTTATAAGATAAGATCCGGTAAGCGTAGTGTTTTGAAAGGACCAATTTTGACTTTCTGACATTGATGTCGTCCTCATCAAACCAGAAAGTGGTATATTCTTAAAAAAGGCTGGTACCCATAAACCACGGATGGCATACATGTCTTTCAACCACTTGTTTTCTGAAAGATTATAATCATTCATCAACAACTCCCATCCAAAATCGAACTCTAACTCATCTATTTTTGAATTCCAAATCAGCCCATTAAAACGCTTTCGGAAATCCGAATTGTTTGCAATCTCATAAGTTACCTGCAGTAACAAACTAAACAAAAACATTACATAAAATACAATCAATTTATTAAACGAATATTAAATTTTTCAGAATATTACCTTTTTTGGCAATTTTGAAGTGATATGCCACATGCATAACCTATGATGTGACAATGGGAACACTTCATTAATGGCTTTCTTCATTGTCGGGTCTTGGTCTGAAAGAACCAATCTAGGTTGTTTCCCAAAAGCTTTTAAGAAAGCTCTAAGTAACCAAATATACGAATCAGCATCTTCCCGACTCAGTAAACCAGCACCACATGTTACGCATCTCTTATGGTTATCTATCCCGGTAAATGGAACAAATACCATATGATACCTAAAAAAAAGAAAAAAAAATTATATTTAATAAATTGCAAAAAATTAACATATGCATATACATATATGATACCTATTCGTATCAAATGTCGCATCAAACGAAACGACATCACCGAAAACATCGTAGTTGTACTTTGCTGATTCATCGGCCCAGAACATTGCATCTAGCTGATTTCCTTCAACTCTATATTCAAATGTAAAGTTGGGTAGGAAGTTCTTCCTATCATTCATCTTGTCCACAATCATTTTAGCGTCCCTTCCACCGATAAAACAATTAAGGCTCTTTGAATAATTTTTGTAGTCAACCTGCAGTCCACCTCGATTGGAACAACCACCTTGAATACTTGTCATCAATCGATACGCCCTTCATGCACCAATGTTATTCATAGACATATTATGAATAAAACTTTGTTGGGACAAATCCAGTTGCCTCATCGCATGTGACAAATGTATGTTTTCTTTGCTAATCAATGGATGATTGTGTGCCTCAACAAAATCTTTTACAAAATACATCTGTGTGCAATCATTAAGATTGAAAATTATTTTTGCCTTACACTGTCCTATATATGTCTTTCCTTCTCTGGGTCTTATTATGTTGAATGTCCATTGTATCAACTATACCCGTATTAGGTTTCCCTTCTCTATTGCATAACATATACCTTACTCTAATTGTATCATCGTTCTTCTTTTTGGTCGATCCTTTCCTAACATCAAACCCAGCCTCCAAAGCATATGTTTTGTAGATTTGAATAGCTGCATCGAGGGAATGAAAAACTGCATTGCTTGTTGGTTTTAAAACATCTGGAACTGGAAATTCTGGTATGTGTACATTCTCATCTGTAAAAAACATATCATCTTATAGTATCAGTTACAACAAAAAAACATACAAAATGTATCTTTTACAACAAAACAAATAACACTTAATCTGATTTAGTACATTGTTAAATGTAAGACGTATACATTGTATGATAACAAGTAATTGTAACAGTCAATCTAAATTCCATTCTGCCAGAATAAATAACATTCTGTCAAAATAAATTCCATTATGAAAACATGTCCACAAAATATTTAGGGTTCCTAAATTGCATTCTATCATAATACTCAACGGAAAACACAAATAATTATCCTAAAAACAATCAATATTTATTCAAACTTACAAAACACACACACATGATAATGAAAAATCTATATTATTCTAACAGAATGTAATGTCATATAATGAATAAAACTATGGATAAATTTGATGTTAATCAAGAAACATAATAACATAAAAAACACAATGAAAACAATATGAATCGTTGAAAGGTTCCAAATTTCATTCGGCCTGAATATGTAATTTCGATAATACTTATACAATCGCATAAACAAAAGAAATTACAAACGAATTTGAGATTGAATAACGTTTAACTCAAATTTAATTAATAACCTTCATTGAGATCAACAGGGTCGTCTTCATCGTGTACATTGTTTATGTTTTCTGCATCGTATACAATAAAAATAAAAACAAATTGGAGATAATCGTATAAAATCACCAGGTTCGTCTTCGACATGTAAAATATTAACGAAAGATTTTCAAACCTTAACAATGTGGATTGAACTTCAAATACAATTAAATTACTAACCTTGATTTACATCGGCAGATTGATGTTCATCGTGAAAATTAGAAACACACTCTTCATCGTGATTGTCATCAAGAAATTCTTCTGATGTTAATGGTTGATCGATAACAATCTCTGGGTACGATTCCTCTGATTGATTATCCATTAGAAACGTGGTTGAAAGCGATTACGTATTGAATTGTGTATGTGAAACACTAGTTGAAATGTTCAAATCGACAGAAACAGAGTACTTCCTTGATTTTCTGTAACAGTCAACGTAAATCTCTCCAATATTAATAATTTCGTGTTAATTAAATCAATTAACAGTATTTAGAATTCCTATTTTGCCCTTGATCTGTTGATTACAGATTTGATTAAATCTATGGCTGAAAATAAGTCCTACACCCACACAATAATTAGGGTTATTAAAATATCCTAATTCTATATATATATATATATATATATATATATATATATATATATATATATATATATATATATATATATATATATATATATATATATATATATATATATATATATATATATATATATATATATATATATATATATAGTTCGGATCCAGTAAATTACCTAAAAATAATAAGAATCGTGAGTATACTTCTCGACTACCCACTTTATTAAGGCCATGGATGTTATAACGTGCTCACATGTTACACATGTCAGTGGAACGAAATACGGACTTGATGATACGATTAAATGTCACGCACATCCATATATATTATTTTGCTTATTTTATTTTTTTAAATTGTC
>JAKNSD010000104.1:84168-136668 GCA_023525715.1 Cichorium intybus
ATTCTTTGTATTTTAAAAAAGAGAAAATTGCAAAATTGGTCCCTGTGGTTTGTCAAAATGGCCAGGTTTGGTCCAAAATGGGTTTGACTAACACCACAGGTCCAAAATTGTTGTATTTGTTGCGAGTTTAGTCCAGTTTTTTTAAAAAAAAAATACTTAAGGTGACAATTTTGCCCTTATTGTTTTCTTTTTCCTTTTCTTTTAATGTATTTATGGTTTTTTAATAATTAAAAAAAAAAGTAATACCCACCCTTTGGACCATTACTCTCTCTCTCTCTCACTCAAAAGTCATCGTCTCCACCAACACCGGCCACCACCCGGGAGAAATCGCATTTCCAGAAACAAATCGATTTCTGACTAAAAATTGATTTTGAGGATGAACATACACATACACAAACAAATCAATTTCCAGAAACAAAAACCACGTACATAGAGATTGATTTCAAAAAAGAAAACCAATTCCACATATAGACACACAAATCGATTCTATACATACATATGCACACATAGAATTTGTATTCCATACACACGCACACACAGAAATCAGATTGCTTAGAGGATGAACACATACACACAAAAATCAGATTCCACACATACACACACAAGTCGGTTCTAGATTCAAAATTCTTCAGAATGTGCGTCGATTGTAGCAAAGAAAAATGAAGAACGAGAGTAAATTACAGTTTTGTTGAAGCAATTATTGCGATTTTGGTTCTGAATGGTGTTGAAATCCTGCCTCCACCGTCATCAGGAAAAGCACACCACCACCACCGCCTCCTCTCGGTGGCACTAAAGCTCCGCCTAGACCTCTGTTGGTCTACGCCCGCCTCATCCCGGCGGCGCTAGACGACCTCTGTTGGTCCACGCCCGCCGCCTCCTGTGCTAAAGCTCCGCCTCGACCACCTGGTGGTTTAGGTTTAAAGTTGCACGTCCTCTATCTGGACCAGGTCGTCCCGACGGCAACGATTCAAATGCTAGATCAAAGTCGTTCTTATGGGTTAAGGTTTCACATCAAATTAGGGCATAAGCTGATAAATGGGGGAGAGATGGAGGAGAGAGGAGAGAGAGTGAGAGTGAGGGAGAGATATGGGAAACGTGATAAATAGGGTGGGGAGTTTTATTTTTATTTTTATTTTGTTTTTTGTTAAATTATAAAATCATAAACGAAATTAAAAGAAAAGGAAAAAAGAAAATATAATGGGCAAATTCGTCATTCTAAGTATTTTTTTTAAAATTTGGACCAAACTCGCAACAAATACAACAATTTTGGACCTGTGGTGCTAGTCAAACCCATTTTGGCAAACCACAAGGACCAATTTTGCAATTTTCTCTTTAAAAAATAAGTATAAAAGAAGAATTTCTAACAATGGATAATGTCATAAAAGCCCTTAAATTTGTCAAAAATGTTCGGTTTTACCATTTTATGCATTTTTGGTTCATTAAAACTCATAACTTTAGCATAAATGTTCGATTTTACCCTTTTATGCATTTTTTGTTCGTAACAGTCCTTCAGTTTATTTTTGGTTCATTAAAACCCTTAAGTTTATCAGAAATGTTCAGTTTTACCCTTGTGAGCCGGTAACATTTCTGCCAAACTTAAGTGTATTAATGAATCAAAAATGCATAAAAGGGTAAAATCGAACATTTCTGCTAAACTTAAGGGTTTTAATGAACCAAAAATGCATAAAAGGGTAAAACCGAATATTTCTACTAAAGTTAAAGGTTTTAATGAACCAAAAATACATAAAAGGGTAAACCGAACATTTATGACAAACTTAAGGGCTTTTATGACATTATCACTCCTAACAATTATATATCTTCTTTCAAATATATTTTAGTATTATATTTGATTATATAAAAAAACCAAGGTGCTGTTTGATTTGCCTCTTGCTCGTCCGGTAAAAGGCTAGATCTGACGGGGCCCGAATCCGATTGTTTGATACATTTAAAAAATACATTTGACTGGGTCCATATACCTTTGACTGAGTCCGATAAAAATTATCGCTGACCGAAAATACACTTCTTTCTTTCCCCTTGTTGTCCTCATGACTTCTTTGCTTCCACCCCTAGTTCGTGCGTTCTTCCTCCCGCCTCCAAGAAGTGTGACATGTGGCCACATGCGCCATCGCCGAACTAGCGCCGCCCTAGCTTCAGGTATCAAAGCGTATCCACCCTGCTCCCTTCCAGCCCTTCGATACCCCACTTTCACACCGTTAAAAATCGGTCCTCTTGAAGGAGAAGAAGATGTTCGTTTTGATATTGTTTAATTTTGGAATTTGTTACACTCAGCTTTCCTCTCGATGCTGAAGTAGGGCTTTCGGGCACTACTTTTATATTTTGAGGAGCACGATGTTTTATTACAGATGAAGATCGGCTTGTGTTCACTATTGGCTGTTTGTGGGTCAGCAAGTTAGGGTTGAAGATCTTGGGGTAGGAAATGTCAAGATGGATGTTCAGTGGAGGATCTTGATGGTTTTGTTCTTGAAGGAATTGTAGGGCGAGTTGTTGGTGGTGATGAAATGGTAACTGTTGGCGGAGATTTTCTTGAAGGTAATGGTCTTCTAATGGAAGATTTTATGGAGGATGATGAAAGTTTAAGTGCTACTTTGGTTGTTGAGATATTGTTTGTGGAAGGATTTTCTAGTTGCAATGGCATAGAGGATACATGAAAAAGGATTATAACATTGGAGTAACAAACAAGAAATATTAATGTACTTCTGTTGATATGTTTTTTGTAGCATCTTACTTTCATTTTTACTATTACTACAATGTACTTTGAAACAACAAGCCAATTGTCGTAATGTCTTTTAAATACACACGACTCTTTGCTACCCCACTTTTCACACATGTGAAAGTATACTAGAAATTTATGAGTTATTCCTTATTTTCCAACACAAGATACATCAGAAGGGTAATATCATTATTTTCATCATTCAGTAAAGCCAGTCAGATTCATAATCAAACAACATGGTTTCAGTCAGGGTAGACTCAGTCAGAGCTTTTGACTCAGTGAGACCTCTGACTCAATCAGCAACTATCAAACAGCCCCTAAGACATCAAAGGAAAAATATAGGAAACAAATGTTTATAAAAGCCCCTGAGACATCTGACTCAATCAGCAACTATCAAACAGCCCCTAAGACATCAAAGGAAAAATATAGGAAACAAATGTTTATAAAAGCCCCGTTTCCTCATTCTATGAAACTGAAGTGATGTTTTAAAATTTATTAAAATATAAAAAGGCATTTTATTGTCTTTTTTGTGCTATTATTTTTAAAATTATTACAACAAAGGTCTAACAAATTTTTAACTCCAATATTGCGACAACGGTGTTGTTTGTCGAGCCTTTTCGGACAATAGATTGTTCTAATCCCAAGACCAGATGCCATTTTTTGAAATACAGAAAATTAAAAAAATCAAGATTACGAAATATAAAATACTATAGAAATTCGAAATAAGGAGCACATGCAGAAATGGTAATTTTAAGCCACAAATGACAATTGTAGGCTATATAGCCGTTTGAAAATTACAAAATTCAAAAATTACATTTCTGACGACTATCTAATAATGTTCAATCGGATCGGACCAAACCGATTTGGTTACTCAAAATCAATTTTCAGATTGGATCGAGATCTAAATTAGGTAACTAGTTAAGTGGTTGATGTGTACCTTTAGATGGTAGAAGGTAACGTTTTGACATCACATTTAAAAGGAGTAAAAACTTTAAACCTTGAGATGGAAGACGAATGTGATACACTTTTAAACCGACAAAAAGACTTAAAACTTCATATTGATGATAAATGGGATACATCTAAGTGAAACGACTAAAGCATCAACTAACACAATGAGTTATTGAAAACAAGATCTAGAAATGATGGAGAATGTGTTGAGTTGTAGAGACTAATGGTTTCCAAAGAGACCTAATTGTCGCATCGACAATGGAACTCCGAGAGCACAAAGCCTAGTTTGTAATTCTAGATCCAATATATATATATATATATCTCTCTCTCTCTCTCTCTCTCTCTATATATATATATATATATATATATATATATATATATATATATATATATATATATATATATATATATATATATATATATATATATATATATATATATATATATATATATATATATATATAATGTATTTGTCAAATCTAGTATGGTTATCAATAAGAAACATCTATAGTTCTACCGTGGGCTTAACATGATTACATTAATCATGTGAACCACATAAATCACATATTAAATCTATGCATGTATTGATTGTAAACTCAATAGAATGCCCCATATGTTTGAATCAATAATAAATAAGGTGCAATGCTACGTGTAACATTACACGTTTACCCTAATCAAGTAAACCACGCAAATCACATATTCATGCCATATTATAGCCAACTTAACAGAAGATCCTATATGTCTATATGAATAATGTTTTGTGGTGTAATACTACAAGTAGTATGAGAATGAAATGGAAAGAGAGTGCTTTTATATACATGACACTTCTATTTAGGGCGTGTTTGACAAAACTAGTCGGTAGTTGAAAGTCGGTACCTGTAGCTTTTATTTGTATAGAAGTGTTCGATAAATGAAGCTGTTAGCTTTTAAAAGTATATAAAAAATATAAAAATCAAAAGCTAAAAGCTCCCAAAAGCTACTTTAAGTATCTTTCAGACTTGAATCTTTTTCTCTAAATTAAAAACTAAAAGCTCTTACTACCGAACAAACTTTTTTCTTAGAAACTAAAAGTTAAAAGCTCCCAAAAGTTGCTTTTCTAACTCTTCCTTAAAAGGGTATTTTTGTTTGGTAAAAAAAGAGCATAGAACACATAATAACAAGGTGTCAAGGTCTATTATGTTATGGAACTAAAACCACAAGAACGGTTAAAAGAAAGGCCCGATGAATCGAAGTGGGCAAGAGACATGATTATCAGTATAAGTGCACAAACCAGATTTTTTTTTCTCGAAACTGGTTTAGTTTAGGTCAATCGAGTTAAACCAGATTAGTATAAAACCGGTTCGTTTCAAACTAGATTTATCTTAAAAAAATTGATCATGTAAGAACCAAAATTCTATAAGTAATTGTGCTTGCTTTTTAGAAACAATGTTAATGGAGTGAATTTGACCATAATGACAATTTGGTCATTTTAGATAAATATTACACAGTTTTCATATTTCATGGTATGGTTGTGCCATGATATGTATTTGGACTAAGATGTGTAAGTTTGACGACATGAAGCCAAATATTGAAGAAGTTAGATGTTTTAACCGGGACAAAATGTTTTCTGTTAAATTCACGTGACACATCAGTTAGGGGATTGCAACGCGTCCCAGAAGTAGATTGCAATTGTAAGTGTAAATTTTGAAAGTAAGTTGTTGTGGTAGGATTGCGATGCGTTGAGCCTGGTGAGGTGACATGTTTGGCTAAAAGATGCAACGCGTCCGTGTGTCTGATGCGACGTGTAGGTCGCACATACTAGTAACAATTTAAAGCCCTAACTCGATCTATTGACTCATTTTCACCTTAAACCTTCGAAGAACAATAGAGGGCAACGAACCCCAGAGTCCATGTAATCATATACCGACAGGAAACAAGGTGGATTTCAAGGATTGAGCTCTAGATACTCGATTGTTGAATGTTATCTCCTACCCTCTTGATGAAATTATGTCTAGGAGTTAGAATGTGTTAAGAGTTTCAAACCCTAGCTTATGAAATGATGAAATTCGTATGATATGTTTGATGTATAAGGGAAGAAAGAAGTAAATAACATGTTTTACTAGATGTTTTGTAACACCCCTTTCTCAAAACCATAATTTAATACAGTTTTTATACAAAACATTTTACAATACGTGACTATTAGAAAGCCACTTAATTTTTTTACAACTTATTCATAAGGGGTATTACAGACTGAGCTCAAAAGCCATAATTTAAACTTATATGTATATTACACTGGTTCCAACTTCATCTCCTGCTCTTCTCACCTAGGTACATAGCATTTAAAAAAAACATACGTGAGACATAAAGCCTCGTGAGTAATATGGGTTTTAGACCCAAAACTTTCTTACTCAAAACTTGTAATATAAAACAAGTAAAATACTTAAAACTGATTTTCATAAAAGATCTCAAAACTGCTTCCTTTCTCATTCTCTAAAGACCAACTGAAACTCATGAATTAGTTCAATTCATATTACCAACTCCCCTTCGTGGGACAGAACAGATCCACCCGCAAGGTTGTGCTACTTCTGTCTCCCCTTCATGGCTTGGAACAAATCCAACCATAAGGTTGTGCTAAGCTAGACAACTACTTCGCGACAGGAGGTACCATCCCAGTAGTGTCTTCTGATCTCCCGATTATGTGGGTGATCCTAGTCCGGACAACTAACTCTTATTACTTTCTTTGCTTTAATTCTTATCTCATTACTTTCTTCACTTCATCTCAAATTGGTCAAATATGGACACAATTTCAAAATAAGCGTAAACTTTAAAACTCTTTGACTCACATTCCAAAATCACTTTGAAACTAACTTCAACATCTTTAGCTCACATATAGAGCCCTTATCAAAATAGCTTTAGAAACTGTACTTCTTCAAAATCTGTTTTAAAACACTTAGCTCATATATAGAGCTACTTTCAAAACTTTTTCCAAACTTTAATATTTGAAATCATTTGGAAATCTCATTTTCTGAAAACATCATTTTGCTATGTACTAGAAAATCCACACATACTCACCTTGGTTTAGCTACGGATCAATACTCTTCTCGTACTTCTTTTCCTTTCCCGTGCTTAACTGTATATGAAGCACCTCCTACACATATATCACATATATTTACTTAATTAATGCATACTACACTTGACTCTACAATTCAAGAGTCTAATATGTCACAACTACAAGTCATAACAAGCGTATGACCATTAATGAACTAACTTTCTATAATTTATATACTTCTCGAGATACACGTATTCTACTACAGTACCCTCGAGAGGTCGTATTCCGAGTTTAACAATCGCCCATGTGGTTTCACACCATTTTAGGCTTATGGTATGAATTGTAGGCCAAACAGACATGTCTAGCAACAAGTTCAAATCTCAAAATTGGACAGATTGCTCACTGACTTTGAGCACGACTCGTGCTCTTTTTGTTCTATGGGAAGCACTACTCGTGCTTAAAGTATACTGCTATTTCTGGCTCAAATAGTGGAGCACGACTCGTGCTCCTCCAGTACAAAATTTGGCACGACTCGTGCCTAAGCTGCAAACCCCATTTTCAGTCCGATTTTTAAGCTGCAGACCTCTATTTTCACCTATTAAGCACTTAATACATAACTTAATCTTTATACTATCATTCCATGACTAAAACCTTCACTTTACATCAGGTTTTAACCCATGGAATCACTGATTCCAATTCCAATTTCACAAAAACCCGTTTTTTGATATTTTCACCAAAAATCCAACTTTTTGAAATTAATCACTTAGGAATGTCTTAATACATCCTAAGTTATCATTTGGACTCAACAAAACCATAAAAATCAGTCTTGATCATACAAACCCGTGATTTAGGGTTCTTGAGCAAAATTTCATCATTTCCTTAAATTCAACAACATCCTTTGAGAGATGTGTGTTTACTTTATGTTTTAACATAATTAAAAGAATGGAATCACTGAAATACTCTCATCCATCACTGAATTTTCGGATTTCAGTTCCACCCATGAAGAAAATGGGTTGAACACATATCAAAATCATGATTTCTTACCTCAATTTGCTTGGAAATCTTCAACTTCAAGTCTTTTGCTTCACTTTTTGCTTCCAATTTCGTGAGCTTGCAATCTCCCGTGCTCTCTCGTTCTCTCTCGATTCTTCTGAAGTTTTCTGGAAGATGGGAGATTTTTCTCCCTATTTATTGTGACACCCCATTTCTACTGTTTTCAAATACTATGGTTTTTCGTATAATACATGAATACAAAAATACGGTTTATCAAAAACCGATCATTTACATATTTAAAATCAGTGGGTGTTACAAATCTATATCAACACTAACCATAGTAAGCAAGAAAGGATTAAACCTTGAGTCCATATTAGGAGCTAACTCGAGCTCCACTCCGGCTAAACTTCATCCCATTTATAGCAATTCATTTTAACCTGGAATACATAGCAAAACATAGAATACGTAAGACAATAATGTCTCGTGAGTTACATGAGTTTTAGACTCAACATTTAACTTCTTTCTCCAACCTGTTTATAAAAATTCATAACATAAAAAAATCCTTCAAAACTTTATAGTATTAATATACTATAACTCTTTACTTTTCCAGAATCATTTCATATCATATTTTGTGAAAATAACATCTTTCAAAACTTTATAGTATTAATATACTATAATTCTTTACTTTTCATAATCATTACATAACATACTTTGTAAAAATAACATCTCTCTTATTTTCTTTGACTGGATTTAAAAGCTTGCTGGATTTTTATACTTAGGGCCTTAATCACTATAAGTGATACCCCAAGTCTCTATAGCAAGAAAGAACGGATCAATCCTTACCATAGAAGTTGCTTAGGTAATCTGTTGGGTGTTGAAATATGAGAACAGATGAACTAATATAGATATGCAATCAATAACATAATCAATCACACAATGAAAATGCAACAAAGCTAATTGAACAAAGTGATATGAATAACATGTGCCGAATGCTTGATTAGAACTTTGGTTTTACAATTGGGTTTTCTATCTGGGAGACATACAATTCTCGTAATCTTATCTTGTAATCTCATATTTGACACGATATGGTATCACTGATATTTATACTAAATCAGTGATACCAATAGTACAACTTTTACAGAGAATATCCTATCAGTGTACTAGCCAATAGGATAGAAGATTCATGCAACACGTATTGTACTATACGCATGCACACAAAAGACAAGATGACAGTCTGTGAAGTCTTCGGATCCTCTATGCATAGCACTTTGGAGTCTTTAGACTTTGGTGTCTTCTCTTGTTTATTCACTTCGGGGTTTCTTCATGGGTGGGACTTCGGATATATCAGCACTTCATCACAAATATTCTCAACAATCTCCCCCTTTGTGTGGAGTGCATCCGAAGCCTATACTCGAAAGTTTCTCTTGTACGCCCTCTTCAAGGTTTTTCTTACTGCAAGATACTAGTTCATATGATCTATGAACTTCTTCTTTTTCTCAGTGGAATTTGCATGACAGGCATTCACATGAGAAATCATCCCGGAGATAAAGGAGGAGGGATGGAGGCCTATGTAGTCTATTTCAAAGAACTTGATTGTGACTTCGGTTTCATTTCGAAATCCTTTGAAGACTACGCCATATGGTTCGTCTAAGATCTCTCTATTCTTGAATCTGGCTATGTTCCGAACTACAACAGGAGATGTGTTCAAAGGTTGTCTGTAGTAGGAACATAGCTCCAGGTCTTGTTTTGCAAATCGGAGAAGATAATTGTTAAGAAAGCCCAGTAGGTGGTTTTTGATGGCAAGGGCAGACATTGCAGCATGAGCAGCCTCACCGCTTCGCAAAAGATCAAGAATCTGGATGAAGTCCATAGGATTCATGATTGGGAAGTCTGCAATTGAGAACCTAGATTCAACTTCATCAAATTGTAATCTGCTTGCCTGGCCTTGTATGTTTCCTCCATGTGTGGGGCAATTATGTTTTCTAGCGATCGGTCTGTTGAGCTTCCAGCTCCAGCCGATCCACTAGCACCCATGGTAGTGGTTGTAATGGTCGAAGTTGAAGGACCTGCTGTGGCTGCCGGGATCTGTCCAGGCCTGCCCTGTGGCCTAGACAACCTGTCAGAAAAATTTATCAGAGGTTGAAGTGCAGCTCTCAACTTTGCAATCAAGTCTTGTGTGAGAGCTGCATTTGTTTGTTGCAGTTCCTCTGTGAATTTAGTGATATCCGAAGTGGTTTGGGCGGCTGTGAGCTCTTCGATTTTTGCTCTAGCCTCATCAAGCTGTTTTTCAAGCTTGGTACATTGCTGGGATTCACTTCGAAGTCCTTGCAAGGCTTTCATGACTTCGGAGTTTGTTTTATCAGTCTTCTCAGCAAGAGCATCAACTTTCTTGTTGATGGAGGTGACAACGGATTCCAACTTCTTTTCGAAGGAAGATTGGATCTTATTTTGTTCATCCATGAGCTTTTGTTCAAGCTTTTGTATTGAATCTTTGAATTCTTTGGATAAGCAGACCTCCAGAGATTCAATCTCTTCGGTGATGTCACCCAAGGTGGGTTTGGTGGGATCAAAGCCAGTTTGAGCTTGAATGAGAGTGTCAAGCTTGGAGTTAAGGACTTTGTACTGTTTCATAAGTACAAATCCTTCATCTGGAAAATCTTCATCCGACACTCCTTCAACGTTCAAAGGAGCCATATGAAAGGCGTCAAAGAAGGCAGCCGAAGTGGGGTTTTGTCTTGAGGGTGATGTGGGTAAGTCAAACTCAGGTAATGAAAAATCAATACCTGAGATAGGTACGTCGGAGGTTGGAGGAGCAGTTATTGGTGGTGGAGGAGGTATTTTCGATGTAGTAGTGTGAATGGTGGTAGTTTGTTGAGCTGTTGTGGGAAGTGGTGGAGGAGGTATGGTATGTGTAGGTGTGGGTGGTTTGGTTGTTTTAGGTGGAGATGGAGGAATGGTAGTTTGCAATGGAGAGGTAGGTCTGGTTGTTGATGTAGGTGAAGGAGGTTGATCAGCAAACAGTTCTTCTTCTTGTTCTTCTTCATGGACTGTGGATGGAGTCCTTTCTGAGTCCGAAGACTCATCCACAACCATGATTTTCCTTTGCCTCTTCGGCTGTTTCCTCTTCGGTGTTGTTTTCACCGAAGTCTTTCTTTTCTTCTCTTCCTTTTTAGGACCACTGGGTCCACCAGCCATTTTCCTCTTCCCTTTTCCTTTTGGAAGCTCTTTCACAGGTGCAACCTGACTCATATCGCGAGTTGGGTAAGGAATTATTAAGGTGTTGCGATAGGAGTTTACCTCATTGCATTCCAGGGGAACTTTGGAGAGCATGACATTTGGTATTTGAGCACAGAAGTCTGCAGGTTTGTCGTCTAGTATAGGAATAGCAATGGGAGTGAACTTCATCTCAGTGAGTGAAGGGTCAGGAACATATCCGGCTTTTTGGTAGTAGGCATGTTTTTGCATCGCACCTGGACCCACGAGGAGGCATCGTTCACCTGCCGAGGTTGGGATAGGATCATGGCCACGGATGAGGACGTGGTCTATACAGAGCTACTACTGGAGTTCATATCCACCGTCCAGTTCGCACCTCGGGCGGGGGACCCACGCTCCAGGCTGGTACGTTTTCGCTTGGGAGGTGTGCACAGGGAGTGCAACCTCCGGGATTTCGGGAGGCGCACAGGCATCTACACTCCGAAGGACCTCCAGCACCGTTACTTCACCCGGTTCTTCGGGTCGTGCATTCAGGGGGAGCCGGAGCGGGCTCCCAACATGGAGATTTGGACACCATTGTCCAACGTGATGTACGAGGCGGGGACTTCGAGGGAGAGCCACCTCCGCGACCCACTTCACCGCCTCATGCATCGGACCGTCTCCACCTCCATCATGCATCGGGAGGGGGGCGAGAAGGTGTCGGGCGATGACATGACGTATTTGTGGGTCCTCCTCGACCCGTCCTGATTCCTCCATCTCCCCTACGCCCTTGCGGTTGCCCTCTCCACCCACTCGACCGACGCCTCCTCCAGCAGCCCGCTCTCCAGGGGGTACTTCATTACCCGCCTGGCCCGCTCATATGGTATTCTCACTGCCCCCGTGGCAGCTTCCTTGACCGCTCTGCCTCCATCGCGCACTACAGCACGCACCTTGGAGAGGATGCGGCTCATTGAGCTGCAGCGCCCGGGGCAGTACATCCGGGCACCGACCGAGCCTCCTCAGGCACCCCAGCCTGCATACGCCCAGCCTGGAAGGAGACGCCGGAGACCAGAGCCAGCAGCACCAGAGCCGGCACAGCCGCAGCCACAGCAGGATGACTCACCAGCCCTCCGCCGGCTGGAGGCCAGAGTCACGAGGATCGAGGACCAGCTTGAGTGGATCGGGGAGATACTTATACAGCTTGCATCAGCACAGGGTAGACACCCCCGACCATTCCCAGCCAGGTCCCACGATCATGAGGCCGGATCCTCCAGGCCGCCTGGCAGTGACTGATGTATTTTTCTATTTTTCTTTTCTTTGTTTCTTTATATTTTTGGGATATATGTATAAACTTATGACACTTCTATTTGTATAATTGTTTGTTCATATTTTATTTGTCATGTTTGTTTTAATTAGTTTGTTAAGTTGTGCATGATATACCAAATTGAGAAGGAGTTGTCTCAGACAAGTGTGGGGTCACCGTGCCCCCTCCACTTGTCTCGACCACCGGCATGTCCTACTGTAGCGCTACAACTCTAGCATATGAAATCGAGGATCCTTCTGTACACAATTATACCTATGATATTGAGCACCAAGCAGTCTATCGTCCAAAAAGGGGTAACTCTTTCTCCCTTGTTTTGAAATAATTTTGTACAACGGGGACGCTGTACGATTTTAAGTGTGGGGTGTGGACGGTCGAAAGAGAATTTTTTGAAATTTTTTGCAGAAATGATCAACTTTTCAAAATTTTTAGCAACATTTTTCAAAATTTTTAATAAATTGCAATTTTGAAATGAATGGTTTGTGATTGTGATAGCATTAGTATTTTTCAAGAAATACTGTTTATTTGTGATCATGCTATTAGTTAGCCAAATAAGTTGAGTTTTACGAGTTTAGAAGATTGAGATGTTTTAGGATTGGAATTTAGGAAGGAACTGTCAATCTGTGGCCTTTGTTGTTCGAGCCGGTAGGTCTAAAATGGGTGGACCTTACGCACCTTACCACCTAAGATTGTCTGGTCTGGGATGGTATTTCTGAAAGCTCGCTACACGGACAACATCGAAAGTCATGGACAATTCCTTAATGGCCTTTAGAATCTGAATGAGTACGTACACTTCAATGTGGACGGAAAGTTTGTAATCAAGGGTTCTCTAGAAAGCCATGAATTCCAAAGAACAACTCAATTATGTTCTCGCGAACTATTCCACTCTAACTCATAGAGCAATAAGCTTTGAAACTAAACACAGTCAAAAACTGTTTGATTCTTTATTATAATTTGTTAAAAACTCTCTTGCTTGGGGACAAGCAAGGCACAAGTGTGGGGTGTTTGACAACGCCTAGTGATATTAAGTATTTTAGGCGTTGTTGAGCCCTGTTCTTGATAAAATTATATCAAATATGTCTGGGTATTCTCACTTTTCGTGCCAGGACTTGTTTGGAGAAAAAGAGCGGAAACAGGGACTAAAAGTGTACAAAAGAAAAGAAGTTTTAGAAAGAATGAAAAATCAATGAAACTCGTACGCGCGACGCGGAATTCTCTTCTGCGCGACGCGGGCTTAAGGCGGTGGAACACATTCAAAAGACGAAAAAACGGGGAACGGATAAGTACGCGCGCCGCGGATTTCACTTCTGCGCGGCGCGGTCACTGGAAATTTGCAACTATAAATAGAGGCATTTCCAGCCGAAAACCCTAGCAAAGACCCAGGTGTAAAATCGACCTTGAAGCTCTTTGACTCGAGGATTTCTTTCTAGAAGCTCGCATTTGGTATTTTCATGTTTTAGATTTTATTTTCATTTTAGTTAAACATTTGTAAGCTTTGGTTTGTATCTTTGGGTGTGACAACCATTGATACCAAGCTTTGGTTTCTGTTTTTAGTAGTGTTTGGTTACTGATTTGATGTTTGGATATTGGTTTGAGTGAATAAAATCATTCGATTACATTTAGTATTGGTTTTCGGTATTTTGGATGCTTGTTTGTGTTTCGATTATTTGTTTGTGTTTGGATTGTGTTTGTGACTCGGTTGGGACTGTTTTCCTTTGCTGAAAACAGTAGCTAAATTGGTTAGGGTTAGGCATTAAGCTTTGGCTATTAACTGTTCCATAGAACTTTTAGTTATTAGCTAGCTTATGTTTGCTTGGTTTTGCTAGTTTGGATGCCTTCAATTGCTTCTGATTCAGAGATGTACTTCTGAGTTCAGAAAGTAACTAGGTCATTTGAGCTTAGCTGAGCTTGGCTTGAGTGTTTGAGCATTGCTTTGTTTGATATTGAGTAGTAAGATAGAAACTAGAACCTCCGACTGTAGCTGTGACACTATTAGTTGGTAATCTCTCATCTAGTCTAACCACGAAGCTCCTGTGGATCGACCCTGACTCCGCTATACTAGTGAGTGTTAGATTTTCTCTTATTTTTGACCGCATGACGACCTCTGCGTGCACGTCAAATTTTGGTGCCGTTGCCGGGGAGCTGTGAGCTTAGGTTAGGTGAGTAGTAGGAACTTGTTTCTGTTTTTGAAAGTTTTTATTTGGTAAGTTTTGTTTTTTGTGGGCGTGTTGCACTAGTGCATGCGTACCCGCAGGGGTAAGCAATTATCCCCATTGCAGTTTGATTCTGAGATTGAACGTACTGCGCGCAAACTCCGTGCCCGTAGGCGTTTAAATATCATGAATTTTAGTCAGGTTAGTAGTAGTCCAGTAAGTGTTGCCCAGGAACCATCAGGTGAGGCAACTGGGAGGTTTTCTATTCCTCCACTGTCAGAGTTTCAGTTTGGAAGCTCGAGTGCTTCTGGTGGTGCAGTTTCAGCCCCTGCACCCATACCATCATGCACTCCGCCTTCCATCCCATCATTTACACCCGTTTTACAACCACAATCTACCAATCCATTTACCTCTGCTATGTCTTGGGGAGAGCCGACCAGTGATGGCACCCCAGTCTCCAGACAGCAGACACCAACCTCTCAACCACAACATGTTCTCTTTAAACCTCAACCCACTTTTCAATCAACACAACCTATACAATTTCAACAACCTCCTCAGCCACAATACCATTACCTAGAGACAGAGGAGGGGTATGACAAGGAAGACGAGGGTTGGGTGCCACCAGCACCCCAACCACAGTGGAACCGAGGTCGGGGACCTCCCAGGCGAGCACCACAATATCAACCACCAGGTCAGCAGGAATACAACGATCATCTTTACGGTAACCCCGCCCAACCTTTACATTTCGCACAACCGAGACGGCAATCGGTTGCATCACACTTCCAACCACGGGAGTATGATGACTCATCGCCAATCTATATTCCTGATAACATTGATTCGCAAGTAGAGATAAGACCTCAGTTATTAGGAATATTGCCAGAGTTTAGAGGGTATAAGCAGGACGATCCTTATAATCATCTGTATGAATTCTTAGCGATTGCTAATGCGAATAACCCTAGGAACACCAATAGAAACATTTTCAGACTTAGACTGTTTCCTTTCACCCTTAAGGATAAAGCTAAGTATTGGTTTACATCGTTGCCATCGAACAACATTACTACATGGGATCAACTTAAGGCAAGGTTTCTTCAGGAATTTTATCCAGCAAGTAAGACAACTGAAATCAGAAGGGTCATCCAGGATTTCCAGCAAAAGCCAGGAGAGGCTTTTCATGAAGCTTTTGATAGACTGAAGGAGTTGTTAAGATCTTGCCCACATCATGAAATTCCTAGGTGGCAGTTAGTTAAGTTATTCTTCGAGGGAGTCAGTGAGACGCATCAGGCCATGATAAATGCCTCATCCAGTGGGACATTTATGTGGCAGGACTCGGAGGAAGCATGGCAGTTTTTGGAGCAATTGAGCAATGGCTCCAAGGCAAATTTTTCTACCAGGAAACCTGTAAGTACGGCGGCAGCAGTAGGAGTCGACGCTGACTGGAAAAAGGAAGTGAAAAAGGAAATTAGTGAACTGAACAAGAAGTTTGACAGGCTCATGTCAACATTACAGAATGGACCGCCAAATTCATCGCAAGGAGGCCAAGGAGGGCCAAAAACTCAAGAAGTGAACCAAGTCTATGGCCAGGGTGAAGGCCAGTACAATAATGGACGACCCTACAGGCCATACAATCAAGGCCAATAGCAGAACTTCAGGCAAAACAATTATCAAGGTCAGTCGTCCAGTCAACCCAGAACACATCAGCCTGCAAACAACAACTCCAACGGAAATATAAATGGGAATAGTGGTAACAACAACAACAGCAGGGGGCCCACCAATGCTACCAACAATACCCCGGGGACCCAGGAAGAGATGATTGCTAAGATGTATGATATGGTCACTGCAACGCAGCAACAATCTCAAGCAAATGCAAAGGCCATTGCAAATATGGAGCGACAAATAGGTCAAATGGCTGCAGACCAGCAAAAGAGAGACAGTGGCAAATTTCCAAGTGCTACAGAGGTCAATCCTACTCATAATCAGTGTCCAGGGAAAGAACAAGTCAACACTGTCGAATCTGAATGGCGAAAAGTCACTTTGGAAGACTTGTTTGAAGTAGGAAGCGAAGAGAGACCAGAGGAAGATGGAAGAGCCCCTGTTGAGAATGGCATTCAACCCAAAATAGATAAAGATGTCCAGAAGGAGGAGCAACTAACGATAACAGGGATCAAGCAGAAAAAGAAGAATAGAAAAGAAAAGAAGAAGCAGGAAGCACCCAGATCAACGGGGCCCTTAATGAACCAGCCCCTGTGGGACGAGCTCAAGAATGCCCATGAGGACACCAGAATTCTGCAAGACATGTGTGAACAAAATGGGAAGAGCAAAACACCTATACCAAAAACTGTGAGATTGACTGTGAAAGCAAGCGAGGCGTTATTGGGAACACTACCCAAAAAGGAAAAGGACTCCGGATCACCATTAATCACTACAACTATAGGGGACGTGGTTATTCGAAATACCTTGTTAGATTTGGGAGCAAGTGTCAACATCTTGCCAGGATACCTTTACGACAAGTACAAAAATGAAGAAATTGAGCCAGTAGAAGTTGTATTGCAGCTAGCTGATCAATCCACTAAGGTATCTCGGGGAAAGCTAACAAATGTCATAGTTAAAGTTGGGGACTTTTTCTATCCCGTAGATTTTCTGGTTATGGAATATGAAAGTTCGGATGATGCGCCTGCACTCATCTTAGGGCGTCCATTCTTAGCTACTGCTGGTTCAGTGATCGATTGCAAGACCGGAGACATGGACATTTTCTTCGGAACCAGGAAAAGAAGATTGAATATGTTTGGGAACCCGATATCATTACCTTCAGGAGGAAATGACAAGCAAGTAGATAGGGAAACATTAATGGAGCCAGGAATCAGGAGTAAGGAAAAGATCTGGACACGAACGGGGGAAGGAGGAAAAGAAGAGATTTTAAAGGAGACCAAGGACCACCCGTTGTCCACCATCAACAAGGAACAATTGTTGGATATGATAGAAATAATGGAAGCAAGGCATCAGCAATATGAAAAGGAATCCAGAGAACGAGAGGCGAATGTTTTTAAGCTTTTGAAATCTCAACAACAATGGATCAGCGGTGTGAGCGATCGTATGACCCAGCTCACGTCTCTCATAACAATGATGGCCAACAATTTCATGCCAGAGCACCAGCAAATACCATCAAAAGGTCAAGAAGAAGAAGATGCATTTTAGATGTAGCACGTCTGGCTGAAGACGTTAAACTTAGCGCTTGTTGGGAGGCAACCCATCGTGTCATAAGTTAGGATTTATATTCTTTAAAAAAAATTATATATATATATATATATATATATATATATATATATATATATATATATATATATATATATATATATATATATATACATCAATCATTTGCAGGTACTAGTGGTTTGAAATAAGTGTGGGGTCAATTGAGAAGTTTGAAAAATTTTTGAAGACCGCGCCGCGGATTTTTGTATTGCGCGACGCGGGGTCGAAACTCAACCCGATGTGCAGGGGTTGATTTGGCGACACGCGCGCCGCGGAAAAGGGAAATGCGCGCCGCGGGAAACGATCGGTCAGTTTTCCCCTTTATACGGTGAACCGCGGCTCACAACTCCATTCACACGACTCGGAGCTTTGGTGATCGAAATTTTCTTGCAATTTTTCTTGCTCATTTTGTTTCTACTACCAAGGTACACTCTTTCAACTATCTATTAGTTGTTTAAACTAGCGATTAGGTAGTTAATTTTAGTGTTTTGTTTCAAAAGTTCAAAAATTTAGAATCGCTAATGCTAGCTCATAGGGTGTTTGTTTTGCCAAATGGATACCCTAAACGAGCTAGTCGGCATCTAGGCTACCTTGTGGTATGATTGGATTGAGTTTTAGCAGGTTAAATCGCAAGTTGAAATCGGGGTTTTGAAACAGCCGCACGCCGCGCCGCGCCCTTGCTCTTGGGCCGCGCCGCGGTGCGGTGGGGAAGGAAAGGACTAATTTTGCAATTTTTTTTTGTTTTGTGCTATGTGTTTCTTTTGCAAATGATGTTCAGATTGGACCACGCCTTCCTCCAGTTTCCCGCGGAGCTCGCCAGTTCAGTGGAGTACATTTCGCGGCGGGATGCATTGACCAGTCGCCGGGTTCTCGAGGCGACGGTTGTTGACAGAGACATTTTGAGGGATGCAGGACTCTGGGGTGCGATCGAGCCGTTTTTGCATCGCACCTGGACCCACGAGGAGGCATCGTTCACGTGCCGAGGTTGGGATAGGATCATGGCCATGGATGAGGACGTGGTCTATACAGAGCTACTAATGGAGTTCATATCCACCGTCCAGTTCGCACCTCGGGCGGGGGACCCACGCTCCAGGCTGGTACGTTTTCGCTTGGGAGGTGTGCACAGGGAGTGCAACCTCCGGGATTTCGGGAGGCGCACAGGCATCTACACTCCAGAGGACCTCCAGCACCGTTACTTCACCCGGTTCTTCGGGTCGTGCATTCAGGGGGAGCCGGAGCGGGCTCCCAACATGGAGATTTGGACACCATTGTCCAACGTGATGTACGAGGCGGGGACTTCGAGGGAGAGCCACCTCCGCGACCCACTTCACCGCCTCATGCATCGGATCGTCTCCACCTCCATCATGCATCGGGAGGGGGCGAGAAGGTGTCGGGCGACGACATGACGTATTTGTGGGTCCTCCTCAACCCGTCCCGATTCCTCCATCTCCCCTACGCCCTTGCGGTTGCCCTCTCCACCCACTCGACCGGCGCCTCCTCCAGCAGCCCGCTCTCCAGGGGGTACTTCATTACCCGCCTGGCCCGCTCATATGGTATTCTCACTGCCCCCGTGGCAGCTTCCTTGACCGCTCTGCCTCCATCGCGCACTACAGCACGCACCTTGGAGAGGATGCGGCTCATTGAGCTGCAGCGCCCGGGGCAGTACATCCGGGCACCGACCGAGCCTCCTCAGGCACCCCAGCCTGCATACGCCCAGCCCGGCAGGAGATGCCGGAGACCAGAGCCAGCAGCACCAGAGCCGGCACAGCCGCAGCCACAGCAGGATGACTCACCAGCCCTCCGCCGGCTGGAGGCCAGAGTCACGAGGATCGAGGACCAGCTTGAGTGGATCGGGGAGATACTTATACAGCTTGCATTAGCACAGGGCAGACACCCCCGACCATTCCCAGCCAGGTCCCACGATCATGAGGCCGGATCCTCCAGGCCGCCTGGCAGTGACTGATGTATTTTTCTATTTTTCTTTTCTTTGTTTCTTTATATTTTTGGGATATATGTATAAACTTATGACACTTCTATTTGTATAATTGTTTGTTCATATTTTATTTGTCATGTTTGTTTTAATTTGTTTGTTAAGTTGTGCATGATATAGCAAATTGAGAAGGAGTTGTCTCAGACAAGTGTGGGTCACCGTGCCCCCTCCACTTGTCTCGACCACCGGCGTGTCCTACTGTAGCGCTACAACTCCAGCATATGAAATCGAGGATCCTTCTGTACGCAATTATACCTGTGATATTGAGCACCAAGCAGTCTATCGTCCAAAAAGGGGTAACTCTTTCTCCCTTGTTTTGAAATAATTTTGTACAACGGGGACGTTGTACGATTTTAAGTGTGGGGTGTGGACGGTCGAAAGAGAATTTTTTGAAATTTTTCGCAGAAATGATCAACTTTTCAAAATTTTTAGCAACATTTTTCAAAATTTTTAATAAATTGCAATTTTGAAATGAATGGTTTGTGATTGTGATAGCATTAGTATTTTTCAAGAAATACTGTTTATTTGTGATCATGCTATTAGTTAGCCAAATAAGTTGAGTTTTACGAGTTTAGGATTGAGATGTTTTAGGATTGGAATTTAGGAAGGAACTGTCAATCTGTGGCCTTTGTTGTTCGAGCCGGTAGGTCTAAAATGGGTGGACCTTACGCACCTTACCACCTAAGATCGTCTGGTCTGGGATGGTATTTCTGAAAGCTCGCTACACGGACAACATCGAAAGTCATGGACAATTCCTTAATGGCCTTTAGAATCTGAATGAGTACGTACACTTCAATGTGGACGGAAAGTTTGTAATCAAGGGTTCTCTAGAAAGCCATGAATTCCAAAGAACAACTCAATTATGTTCTCGCGAACTATTCCACTCTAACTCATAGAGCAATAAGCTTTGAAACTAAACACAGTCAAAAACTGTTTGATTCTTTATTATAATTTGTTAAAAACACTCTTGCTTGGGGACAAGCAAGGCACAAGTGTGGGGTGTTTGACAACGCCTAGTGATATTAAGTATTTTAGGCGTTGTTGAGCCCTGTTCTTGATAAAATTATATCAAATATGTCTGGGTATTCTCACTTTTCGTGCCAGGACTTGTTTGGAGAAAAAGAGCGGAAACAGGGACTAAAAGTGTACAAAAGAAAAGAAGTTTTAGAAAGAATGAAAAATCAATGAAACTCGTACGCGCGCCGCGGAATTCTCTTCTGCGCGACGCGGGCTTAAGGCGGTGGAACACATTCAAAAGACGAAAAAAAGGGGAACGGATAAGTACGCGCGCCGCAGATTTCACTTCTGCGCGACGCGGTCACGGGAAATTTGCAACTATAAATAGAGGCATTTCCAGCCGAAAACCCTAGCAAAGACCCAGGTGTAAAATCGACCTTGAAGCTCTTTGACTCGAGGATTTCATTCCAGAAGCTCTCATTTGGTATTTTCATGTTTTAGATTTTATTTTCATTTTAGTTAAACATTTGTAAGCTTTTGTTTGTATCTTTGGGTGTGACAACCATGCATCGATTGGTTTAGGGTAAGGCGTAACCTAGTACAGACCTTTTCATGCATTCCACCAATGCATCGATTGGTTTAGGGTAAAGAGATAGATCGTTTCGTAGAACTAGGTTTGATGATTGATTCTTGAGATTTGGAATAGACATGGCTTCAGCGGTTTGCGATGATGCTTCAGCCGCCATTGATGGTTAGATGAAGAAGATGAAGAAGATGAGGAGTTTGTAGATTTCTTTGAGAGTAAGTTTGCAGAGAGAAATGAGAGTTGTGTTCGCGTAAAGAGTGCAATGGAAGAGGTGAGAGGTTTATATAGCATTCGTGGTCCCTAGGCCATTTAATGCACGATTGAAATGGTCCGGTAGAAAGTGGACACCTCAGCACCTGCTTGTCCCACTATCTCTGCAAAAAGGAGAAATATACGGCTGTCAGTTACAATGATTCAAAATTTGAACTGTTACCTTTTGAGAAGTCATTATGGTTAATGTTTTTCATTTAATTCTCATTGACAGCTGTAAGCAAACGGTTATAATTCAAGGAATGTTTGTCTCTGTGATTTATCATAAATGTGGAAATCATTTGAACATTTAATTGACTTCGTAGTTATGAAAAATTATGACCGTTGAGGGTACGCTTCGGAGCATAAAGTTATGCTTGACTCCGAAGAGTGTTCTGTCACTTCGGTGATTGACAAATGATTGCAAAGTGTTCATCAATGTACCGAAGTCCATATGTTTTTCTCTTTGTTTTTCTATAAGTTTTTGATTTTACTTTTGACTGATGCAATATGTCGTTTAACCTTAGCTTTCATGAATAATATGAAAAGATGATTTAATCAAGTTAATGTACAGAGTCGTTCGAATCATGTTGGAAGTCCATTTTTCATTTGAAAGTTTGTTTGATTCAATATCGGTCATGAATTTATAAATCTAATCACCCCATCACTGACTTGATTTTGCATTAGGAAACATGTTTTGAGTTGTGCTTATGTGCTTCAAAATTTTCAAATATAATAAAGATAACATCCTTTGCTTTTGAAATTTAAAGAGGTTTTCATTCATGAATTGAGCATCAGAAGTGTTTCAGAAGGTTTGATTGGATTGTTTTGAAGATTCATTTGAAAAATTTATTCCTTTTCATCAGTTGAAGTGTTTGGATACTAAGCTCTGATGACAAGCCTTTGAGCTTCGTACACCACTTCCACTTTATCATTTAAGATAGACTACTTGAAATGTTCATATTCTTCTACAAGGTACTCGACTATGTTATAGGAGCTCCTTGTATCGTTATTTAAAACAGAAGAATAAGCCTTTGAATGCTGATTTTTCTTTTGCATTCACTTGGTTATCTTTTGGTTTTTGTTTGTCTTTGTTTCTTTTGAAAAATGTTTTCTATTTTTCTTTCTTGTTTTCTATTATGAATTTCCTTATACGAAGACATAGAACATCACCATTTGGTTTCTTTCTTTGGTGCTTTTTGTTTTTGTTTTAAACAATCCCTGTGAGTGAAAATCTTCATATAGTTCAATTTTGTACCATTTTATGAAAAGAGATGTAAATTTACTTATCAAACGATGTTGGTTCTATTTTTGAGGAAAACTTCGGAGCACATGAATTATCCTGTGTAGTTTTGAGGCTACATGATTAGTTTGAAGTTGAAGTGAGTCAAGTTTCGAAGGGTGGTTAGAAATAGACATTATGTTAAGGTTATTGGAATCAAACAAGGCTTCAAACTGTAAAGTAGCCTTGACCTCACTTCGAAGTCTGTTTTCTTACCAATGTTTCAAGTCGATTCCCAAATACCTTTTAGTGCAATAAGGTATGATTTTCTGAATCTAAAATCAAAGTTTTGTCCTTTACTTGGTTAATTCATGAGAGAAAAGTTAAACTTTGTCATTGTGCATCAGAATTTCCTTTTCGTTTGGTATGATTTTTCTTGTTTTTGAATTTCCTTTGACTTAAACAACTCTTTATTTTTATCCATAAAGGATGAAGTTAACATTTGTTCAAGTGATTTTCAAATTTGAAGAGTTTATTTTGAAGAAAAGTTTGTTCCGCAAACCTCCGAAGTGATATTTTACTTCGGAATACTGCGGTGAAGTAGCAAGTGTTTTTGCTTGTTTTTCTCCGATGAGTTCCGAAGCCAAAAGTGACTTCGGGGGTCTGCGGAGTTTAATGTTTTTGTAATTTTTGAATTTGCAGAAAAGAGTAAGAGTGAGCAAATCTGGTATTTATTGAAGAGTTGATCCATCTATCATTCCAAGTCCACGGACGATTCTTGTGAATGCTTCTTCATTCAGAGCCTTTGTGAAGATATCTGCCAATTGTTCTGTAGTATGAACAAAGTGCACCTCAATATTCCCCTCCTCAACATGACTTTTGATGAAGTGATAGCGAAGAGCTATATGCTTCGTCTTGGAATGTTGAACTGGATTGTGGCATATACGAATTGCACTTTGAGAGTCACAGAACAAAGGAATTTTTCTCATATTAATGGCATAGTCTTTCAATTGACTCTGAATCCAAATGATCTGTGAAGTACACGCTGCAGCTGCTACATATTCAGCCTCTGCAGTGGAGATAGAGACACACGCTTGTTTCTTGGATTGCCAGCTGATAAGTTTTCCATCTAAGAATTGACAACCCCCCGAAGTACTCTTGCGATCAATAGAGCATCCACCAAGATCGGAGTCTGAGTATGCTTGAATGTAGAAACCAGAGTTTGCTGGATACCACAGTCCATAAGCAATAGTTCCATGAAGATATCAGAATATTGTCTTAACAGCAGCCAAGTGAGGTTCCCTTGGGTCAGCCTGATATCTTGCACAATTGCAAACTGCAAACATGATGTCAGGACGACTGGCTGTAAGATAGAGCAATGATCCAATCATGCTTCGGTATTGCTGTATGTCTGTCTTTGGTTTGTCCAGTGATGGATTTAACCTTGTACCTGCAGGCAAAGGAACTTTTGCTCTGGAGCAGTTAGTCATTTCGAAGCGTTCGAGCAGACTCTTCGTATACTTTTGTTGATTGATGAATATCCCCTCCTTAGATTGTTTGATTTGTAAACCAAGAAAGAAGTTTATTTTTCCCATCATACTCATTTGAAATTTGCTTTTCATCAGTTTTTCAAAGTCTTTTGACAAATTGGGGTCAGTAGATCCAAAGATTATGTCATCCACATAAATTTGGACTAACATCAAGTGAGATCCAACTTTCTTTCTAAAAAGTGTTGGGTCCACTGATCCCTGTTTAAAATTTGATTCTTTTAAAAATTTAGTCAAGGTTTCATACCAAGCTCTTGGAACTTGTTTTAAACCATAGACTGCTTTGTCTAGCACATAACAATAATTCGGATGAGTTTTACTTTCAAAACCAGGTGGTTGTTCAACAAAAACGGTTTCCTCAAGATCACCATTCAGAAAAGCACATTTAACATCCATTTGATAGACATCAAAATTTTTGTGTGCAGCATAAGCTAAAAATATCCGAACTGATTCGAGTCTGGCAACAGGAGCAAAAGTTTCTTCATAATCGATCCCCTCCTGTTGACAGTAACCCTTGACAACCAACCTACCTTTGTTCCGAACTACGTTGCCTTCGGTGTCTAGCTTGTTACGGTACACCCATTTGAGACCGACAATTGAAGCATTTGCAGGTTTTGGAATTAGCCTCCAGACTTTGTTTCTTTCAAATTCTTCTAATTCCAACTGCATTGCTTCAATCCAGTCTGAGTGATCAAATGCATCTTTGACGTTCTTAGGTTCTACCTTAGAGATAAAGACATTGAACATGCACAACTCAAAAGTTTTGTTAAGATCTAATTGCTTTTGGTGAAGTTGTACACGAGTCATTACTTTATCTCGAACGTTACCGATGACAAGTGATGGAGGATGATTTCTCGTCCATTTGTCCAAAGGAGGATAGTTTGGATCAAAATAAGGAGGTCCTTCAGCATCGATGTCCTCAATGTCTGAGGGATATCCCGAAGTGGAAGGAAAATCACCCATTAGCAAGTGATTATTCGAATTTGTGTTGGTTTGTGGTGTGTGTATTTGTGAGGTAGAGTTTGATATGTGTTCCCCCTGGACATTTGTTGGTGTTGAGGAGGTGGTAGCTTTATCCGAAGCGATTGTTGTGACTGAATTCGGAGTGGCAATCTCTGGCTCCCCCTGGATTGTTGGATACATGGATATGATATTTGAGATTGAATGGGGTGTAGAGATAAGAGTGTTGGTTAATCCTGGACTATTGTTTGATTCCCCATCAGTACTTGTACTGCCAGCACATCGGTTTGATGGCTCCCCCTCAACATTTGCATTTTCCATACTTTGGTTAGATGACTCTTCCTCAACAGAAGATGGTCTTTGTATGTTGCTTGTAGAAGAGTCATCGGGTCCATCTGTGAGCTTGGAGAGTTCAGACTCATGGTTATCTGGTGCTCTAACTTCGGAGCCCACAGATCTCACAGGTTGATCAAATAAAAGTGAGAAGTCTGTGTCGAATGTTGTGATTTGAACAGCATCTATAGCAGGCTTTGGAAAGATTGAAGACATAGGAAATGGGTGCAGAGACTTCTTGATGTAGTAGTCATCAAACCTTAGATTAAAGGTTTCTTCGATTTTGCGAGTTCTCTTGTTCATGACTCTGTAGGCTTTTGAGTCTTGAGAGTAACCAAGGAAGATGCCTTCTTCTGATTTGTCATCAAACTTAGTCAGGTGATCCTTCATGTTTAAGATAAAACACCTACTACCAAAGATGTGAAGGAATTTGACATTTGGCTTTCTTCGGTTGAGTACTTCATAAGGTGTAATATGAAATCTTTTGTGAATGTAGGATCTATATTGAGTAAAGCATGCAGTAGAGATAGCTTCAGCCCAGAAGTACATGGGCAAGTTTGCGAAGTTTAGCATTGTTCTGGCTGCTTCACACAAAGAACGATTTCTTCTTTCCACAACCCCATTTTGTTGAGGAGTATAGGGTGCAGAGAAGTTATGACTAATTCAAGAATCCATCCAAGGTCTGATTTTTGAACTCCGAACCGTTGTCACTGTGCACAGTTCGGACTTTCTTGTTGAGCATCAATTCCATTTTCTTTATAAAGTTGATGATTTCTTCAGCTGCATCGGATTTGTTTCGTAGGAACAACACCCAAGTAAACCTTGAATAGTCATCAACAATAACCAGAATGTACTTCTTCTTTCCTATTGATTTTATTGCATATGGTCCACAGAAATCTATGTATAGAACATAAAGAGGTTCGGTGACTTTGTGGTTGATCACTGTGGGATGCCTTTGTTTTGTCTGCTTGCCATGTTCACAAGCAGAGCAAAGGGAATCATTGTCAAATTTGAGAGCTGGCATACCCCGAACCAAATCCATGGCCACCAATTTGTTCAGATCTTTGAAGTTCGGATGGGCGAGTCTTCGGTGCCATAACCAGCTGACATCGGAGTTGGCTTTGGAGAGAAGACATAGAGATTGCCCACCGGTCACTGGCTTTAGATTTAAGGGAAACATAGATCCCTTCCTTTCTGATTTCAGCAAGATTTCGTTTGTTGCTTTTTTGGTGATTACACTCCCTTGGTTGTTGAAAGTGACAGCGTTTCCCGTTCGAACCACCAATTGAGATATACTAACAAGATTATGTTTTAATCCTTCAACAAATGCCACTCGGCTGATAGTGAATTGGCCATTTGTTATTTTTACATATCCCCGAATTAGGCATGTTTCATTATTACCAAAGCGTACATTTACAGCATCATCTAAATTCCTGTAATCCCTGAGATATTCCTTCCTCACAGTCATATGTCTTGAGCAGCCACTATCCATGTACCATTTTAAATCATACCGCTCATCAGACATAACCTGCAATCAATCAAGAAGGAGTTGGTACCCAATCAATCTTGGGTCCTCAGGGTAAGCAAAGGATTCTTGAATCCATTTTTCTACGACCTCTTCAGAAATTTCATTTGCATTTAAATTAATCAAATTCTCCGAAGCCTCATGAGATGAACATGATTCCGAAGTGTTTGAGCAGGATTCAGAAGAGTTTGTAGTTAAAAATGATGAGTCCGAAGTGACTGACAAAATGACAGACTTCAGAACCCATTTTTGAATGGAATGTTTTGATTTTGAGGATTTTGAAGATTTTGAGGTTTTTGTTTTTGCAGTTAAGTTTTCTTTCAAGTCATTTCTTTTCCAATTTTGTTTTGGTTCTTCCGTTTTTGACTTCGTTGAAATTGAGCTGCACAACGTAGAGGTACAAAGATACTCTTCGTATGCCAATTTAAAGTCGTTTAATGAGAGATTCTTATCCTTGAACATTTCCAAATTGTTGTCTAGCCATTTGTGGAATGTATCTATCAGATTGTTTCCTTTTGAAAATGTTTTCTTTGTCGGTTTTTGAAATTTAGGATTCGGAAAGTTAGGTTTTGTAGGTGTAAAAATTGGTTTTTCATTTCGACATTTAACTTCTGAGATTTTTGAACAAACATGTTTTGTACCAGAAGTGGAAGCAATTGCTTCATTTTGTTTCAAATCTCTAAAATGAGTTTTTCTTTTCACAAGATTTAGGGTTTGCTTGGTTTTCGAATTCTCAACAGTGGGTTTTTGAGTTGGTTTTGAAATCATCACTGCTGATTTTGGTTTTTGTAGAACTTGTGGTCTTTCCAAAATTTAGGGTTTTTGTGTCAAAGTTTTGTTGGTTAAAACTTTTGATTTTGAAATTTCATTTTCAAGATTGTGTGAAAAAGGTACACATTCACAAGATTCCATTAATTCCAATACAACCATCTTCGGAACTGTGGGTTTTTTCACAACTTGAATTTGTTTGTAGTTTTGATTAATGTAGATGTGATCGTCGTTCTTGAGATTTAGTAAGTGTGACATGTTTTTGGGTATTTTCTCTTTTTCAAAACAAAGACAATTATACACGTTGTGACCGTATAATTCTTGTTTCCTTATATTTATTTTTACTTCCATTTTCTCATTCATTTCATTTTCGACCATTTTGGATTATGAGAAAAACCCTTCATTTGTAACTGTGGAGTTATCCTTTTCAAAAAGTTTTTGCAAATCATTATCAATTAAGGGTAATCTACCGGGTTTTACAAAAATTGTGTTTTTGAAGTAACAAACCTTAGGATAGATACATGCCACTTTGACTAGCCTTTTTGAATCATTCTTGAGATATTGATAATAAGAGTCTGATTCATCTGTGATTTGAAGTTTAAAATTTGAAGTTTCTTTGGTTTCAAAAATTTTTGATTCACAATCCATTTTTGTTTTTCCTTTGTCCACCAAAGACATTTGTGAGATGTCTTCGGAGTTCGATTCGGATATGGAGGATGACTTTAACAAAATCAAAGAGGAACAATCAATCTCCTCCATGTCCGAATCACTTTCAGAATCCTTTTCAGACAAGTTATTGACAAGTTCTTTTTCCTTTGTTTCAATTTGAGGTACAACCTTTTTCAGGATGGGAATTTCTTGAGGCAATATTTTCAACAATTTATCAGCAATTAGATGTTTTTCTACAGATATCAAGCCATGTTTTTCTTGAGGCAATATATGATGGATTTGTAACTTCGGAGCCTGATACTATGGATTCGCATTCATAAGATATACTATCGACTTCCTTTAATTTAAACTCAATAAAGGGTAATAGTTGTCTATGTTGGATATTGCAAACATCAGCTGAATGATAAATTCTAGTAATATGCGCATATAATCGTTTGGCAGTTTCACAAAATATGTTTCGCTGTTTTAAGATTACATCATGATTGTTTAGGAAATTTTCTCTGTTTTCTTCTAACAAGGAGATTCTAAGATTGGATTTTTCTAATGCTAGCTTCAGGCTTTCTACTCTCCCCCTCAAGCTTAGAAGCTCCTGCTCAGTGAGTACTTCCCTATTTTTAGCATCAATGAGTAATTTATGCATAACAGAGCAATCACGAGTTATTTCATTTATAATTGGAGCAGAATGAGAAATAGGAATTTTAAAAGATGAAAGAAGTTTTGATACCTGTTCTGGGATTGTCAAACGGTTGTCATTTTCCATCAAGCACACTTCCTCATCATCATCAGAAGAGTCTTCAAACCAAGTCTTCGGAGTATCAGCAACAGTTATTTCCAGTCCCTCCGAAGTCACAAACCCAAGACCCGCAGTTGCTTCAACCTTCATCATTTCCTCATCATTCAATTTCTCCGAAGTGTCTTTTAGAAAGCACTTATCAACATCATAGGCCATGAAAGCACTATGAGATGGCTTTCTCACTTCGTCATCATCTGAGTCCGAAGACCAAACTTGATATGATCCTTGACGATCATCAGCAGCCATTAAGGCTAGGTCTTTGGTCCTTACTCTAACTTCCTCCATTTTTCTTGCGTAATAGGCTTCATCCTTCACTTGTGGTTTCTTTTCGTTTTGCTTCCGAAGCATGCAGTCTTTTGCAAAATGATTCTTGCCATGACAATAATTGCAATCATAACCAGAATCACCTGAGATCTTCTTCTCTTCGGACTTTTCTTTGGATAATTCCGAAGCCGGTTTTTCAGATGGCTTCGGGGTTGACAATTTTAACTTCTCTTCTTTTGGAGTGAATATTTCAGGTTTGGGCTTGGAGTTGAAGTTTGATTTGTTAAAGTTTTTCACAAATGGCTTTCCTGAGTTGTTTTTGAAGAAGGGTTTCTTGAACCTATGATTGTTGGCAGCATAGAGAGCAACAGTATCTCCATTATCATCTACCATGTAGGCAGCAATGTCTTCATCACTTGATTCTTCCTCTTCTTTTGACACGAGAGCTAGTGGTCCAGAACTAGCCATTTCACTTCTTCAACCTACCACATCGGGTTCATGTGATTTTAATAGATTGTATAGGGCACCCAGCTTGTATTTCTCAATATTCTCATAGGATTTGACCATGAGCATGATTGGTCTCCACTCCTTGCGAAGACTGTAGAGAAATTTGATATTTATCTCTTGTTGGCTTCTTGTTTCCCCATACTTATCGAGTGTGTAAATCATGTTGCTCAAACGTTCATAACAGGCTTCTAAGGATTCATTTTCTTCTTGCTTAAAGTTCCCGAAGTCTGCAAGTATTTCTTGAACTTTGCTAGTATGGAGGATTTTATCTCCTCCGAAACGGAGTTCGAGATTGTCCCACATCTCCTTTGCAGATTTTGCATTAGCAATGTGGTGGCTGACATCGGGACCCAAGCCACTTCTCAGTTCTCGCAAGACCCTCTCGTCATTTTCAAGCTTCTTCATGTCTGCAACATTAAGAACAACGGCTTCTTCTCCGTCAGGAACAACGAATCGACCAGCAATGTCTGTGTGTGGACCTTCAGTCACAGACCTCCATAGATCTTTGTCCAGTCCTATAAGGTAATCCTTCATTCGACCAGCCCAATAATCATAGTAAGAAGTTACTAGAATAGGGGCCTTTGTTGCAGAACCGATGAGGTTTGCATAGTTAAGCATATTGGCATAAGTTGCTATGGAATCAGTCATCTTGATGTATTTCAACTGGATCTTTTCAGTAAAAACGAGTGGTAGAGATTTGCAACAGTTGCGGAAGACTAAATCTGAGAATCGATTCAGATTTAGAGCTGAAGCAAACGAATTCGAACTCTATCAACAGGTTTTTGAGCTGACTCGCTCTGATACCACTTGTTGGGTGTTGAAATATGAGAACAGATGAACTAATATAGATATGCAATCAATAACATAATCAATCACACAATGAAAATGCAACAAAGCTAATTGAACAAAGTGATATGAAAAACATGTGCCGAATGCTTGATTAGAACTTTGGTTTTACAATTGGGTTTTCTATCTGGGAGACATACAATTCTCGTAATCTTATCTTGTAATCTCACATTTGACACGGTATGGTATCACTGATATTTATACTAAATCAGTGATATCAATAGTACAACTTTTACAGAGAATATCCTATCAGTGTACTAGCCAATAGGATAGAAGATTCATGCAACACGTATTGTACTATACGCGTGCACACAAAAGACAAGATGACAGTCTGTGAAGTCTTCGGATCCTCTATGCATAGCACTTTGGAGTCTTTAGACTTCGGTGTCTTCTCTTGTTTATTCACTTCAGGGTTTCTTCATGGGTGGGACTTCGGATATATCAGCACTTCATCACAAATATTCTCAACACAATCTACTTCGCGATGGGGCTTTTTCCCCAGTAGACCCGTTACCTAACCCGGGTAGGTGGAACATAGTTCCCTTACTAACGCTGCTTGTTACAAATACCAGTCATACAAAATACTTTCTGCTTACTTGAACATTATTCACATACATATAAATAGTGGCTAAGTGCCAAACTTCATCACATATGTAAAATATGTTTTTACATCATTCTAAGCTTTATGCCAAATCATACTTTCCAACATCTTATGACTATATGCCATTCATTACTTGAAAACATATACAGTTTGTAATCAAAACATACTTCTTAAACATCTTGTGGCTATATGCCATTCATACTTAAGAGCATATATAACTTGTAATCAAAATATACTTTCACATATTTGGTTCATAGACCAACATACTTTCACGTAATTTAACTTGTAGTTCAAAACATAACTTCAAATATAGCATTATATTTTCACAACAAATTAGAAATAATACTCTTGCATATAATTTCACATATAGAAATTTTATAAGAAATCTTAAAAATACTTACTTGTCATGTACCCCAGAATGGGTAAAAATACTGCATGTACTCACCTCATGTATTGCTAGAAGATTGTCTAAATGTTCCTTGCATTCATACTCTTTCGTGATCCAATAATTATTTGGTATGAACCTATAATTAACATGTTATATATTAACATTCATTCTAACTGACTCTATAACTCATTAGAGTCCTTATTATACCAATATGGTTCATAACATGTGTATAACTTTTAAATAAATAACTTTATATGCGTCGTATACTTTTCCCGAATTATACGTATTTTACTACAGTACTCTCGGGAGGTCGTATTTTCATTCCGACAATTTTTCATGAAGTTTTGGACCATATTGGACTTATGTTTAAAATTTGAGGTCAAATGGATAAGCCTAACCCCAAGTTCCAAAATCAAAGCATAAAAACCTTAACTTGAAGAATGGCTACTGACTGCTACAGTACCCACGCGACGTCGCGTCGCGACCATAAGTACAATGCTATTTTTGACAATTTAGCGTGGGATCGCGACCCGATCCCTTACCATCGCGTCGCGATCTGGTCTGCAGCAACCAGATTCGTGATTTTTAAGCTGAAATCTCCATTTTTTTTCATTTTTAAGTCCTTAATACTCGACTTAATCATTAAGGATTGTTCCAGAACCAAAACCATCCATTTACTTCAGGTTTTAAACCATTGAAGTCGTAAATTTAAATCATTTTCCATACATTCCCGTTTTTGACATTTTTAGTCCAAAAACTGAAATTTCTTGAAATTATCTATTACAACTGATTTCTTCCATCTTTTATAGTATAATAAACTTCATAAAAACTATTAAAACCATCTTTGATCACAAGGACCCGTGAACTAGGGTTCTTGAGCCAAAAATTCTCATTTCTTGATTTTTAGCACTTTCAATCGTTAAACTAGGTTTAGATAGTGTTTAAGACACAACTTAAGGCTAGGAATCATAGGATAATCCTCCTCTAGCCACTGAAATCCCGAAGCTACAGTGACACACCCACGGGAAATGGGTTAAACAACCCTAAAATTAAGTTTACTAACCTTCTTTGGCTTAGAATTCTTCAATTTCAAGTTGGTTGTTTCCAATTCCTCATGATCTTCAAGAACCGATCCTTAACCCTCTATAGAAGTTTCTCCCGAACTCTCCAATTTCTGAACATCAAGGAGATATTTCTCCTTTTTATACCTAGCTAATTTACACGTTGGTCCTTCAAGTTCCATTTTTCCCAAAATGGCACAAGAACTTCATTTGATAACATTATAAGTTTATTTTCTTTCATTTTTACCCCAAACACTAAAATATTTTATACCCAAGTCCAAAACATGGCAAAAGACTAATTTGCCCTCTAATTTCAAGAAATGGCACTTTGGCCCTTCTTGCTCAATTCTTTTACAAAATTGTCCCAAAAACTCAAAATTCTTCTTTTTAAGTTTATATCATTACATATTATCCCCAAAATCATATTTTCATTACTTAGAAGTCATTTTGATGTCAAATGACCATTTTACCCTTTTTCACCAATTTTCTCCAAACTCTTGGAAATTTTCTATATTTCCCGTTACATGATTTTAAAACTTTCAAAGCATTATTTTGAATATAAACTCAAAATTTTTTTTGGGTCGTTACATTTATACTTCCAATATTTACAATTTCGCCCCCTCAAGTTTCTTTCTTTAGGTTTTTGGCACCTTAGCAAAACTTTTGTCACACAAACTTCTATTTCTTGCATTATGACACCATAATCTAAGTTTTATTACATGAAATCTATTTTCTTACATCTTTACCCATAATCACAAAATATTTTACACTTTAGTCCCTAGATTTTCCACTTTTGTTCAAAAATAGTCCCATGGCTCATACTTTGCAAACCAAGTTCCATTAGTTACCAACTTAACATTTTCTTAACATATTGGTCATTTTCATGTCAAATGACCGTTTTGCCTTTTTTGGCTAAATTTCACTATTCACACGTTACAAATCCAAATTTTACAATAACTAATATTATAACTTTTATTATTAATTTTTACGGGTTCTTACAGTTACCCCTCCTTAAGAGGATTCCGTCCTCGGAATCTTTTCGTAATCCATGAAATTCGGATACTTTCTCTTCATTTCTTCCAATGTCTCCCAAGTTAGGTTTGACCCCAACGGGTGCTTCCACTTGACTAGAACAAGATCAATTTCCTTGTTCCGCAGCTTCTTAGTTTGCATTTCTAGAATCGCTTCAGGTTCTTCAATCAACTTATTAGGAGTCTCCACTCTCAGGTCTGTATACGGTATAACCATTTCTTCTTTTCCAAAGTACTTTTTCAAGTAACATACATGAAATGTATCATGTACTCCGCTGAGTTTTGGTGGTAGCTCTAACTTGAATGCTTGCAACCCAATCCTCTTCAGAATTTTAAAAGGTCCGATGTATCTTGGACTCAACTTTCCTCTTTTACCAAATCTGACTACACCCTTCCATGGTGACACTTTTATCATTACTAGATCACCTTCTTGCAAATCATACGGTCTTTTATTTAAATTCGAGTAACTCTTCTATCTATCTTGTGCTGCTTTCATATTAGCTTGGATTACTCCAATCTTCTCATTGGTCACTCTTACAACATCTGGTCCTGTAAGTTTAGTCTCACCCGCCTCTAACCAGCATAGCGGGGTTCTACATTTTCTACCATAAATGCCTCGAAAGGTGGCATTTTAATGCTAGAATGGTAGCTGTTGTTATACGCAAACTCTACCAAAGGCAAATGGTCATCCCAACTGCCTCCAAAATCCATCACACATGATCGTAACATGTCTTCTACTGTCTGAATTGTTCGCTCACTCTGACCATCCGTTTGTGGATGATACGCTGTACTTAGCTGAATTTTTGTGCCTATTTTCTCTTGTAGAGCTCTCCAAAAGTTAGAAGTAAATCTTGGTTCTCTATCTGACACAATAGACAACGGTGCACCATAGCGCCTTAACACTTCATCTATGTACAACTGGGCTAACTTTTCTAATGGAGTGGTTTCTCTTATGGTTAGAAACAACGCACTCTTGGTCAACCGATCTACAATAACCCATATGCAATCGTATCCCCTTCTCGTTCTTGGTAACCCAACAATAAAATCCATGGTTACATCTTACCATTTTCCTGTTGGAATATGCAGTGACTGAGCATCTCCATGTGGGACTTGATGTTCCGCCTTGACTTGAGCACAAATGACACACTTGGATATATACTTAGCTATCCTCTTCTTCATTCCAGGCCACCAATACTGTCTTTTAAGATCTTGATAAGTCTTGGTATTCCCTGGATGTATGGAATACTTAGACTTATGTGACTCTTCCAAAATCAGTTTTCTCAAACCTCCAGCTTTCGGCACCCAGATTCGATTTCTGAAAGTCTTCAATCCTTGACTATTCGTTTCAAATACCATGTCTTTCCCTAGCTTCTCACTTTTCAAATCTCCACTCTTTTCAACTCTATGTTGAGCTGCTTTGATCTGTTCTATGATACTAGATACAAGCTCTATTCGCATCGATCTTGCTATGATTCTTTTCTCTGGAACTTTTCTACTCAGTGCATCTACTACAACGTTTGCTTTACCAGGATGGTATATAATCTCGCAATCATAGTCACTGATCAACTCAAGCCACCTACTTTGTCTCATGTTGAGTTCTCTTTAAGTGAACACATACTGCAAACTCTTATGATCTGTAAATAGCTTGCACTTCGTACCATACAAATAATGTCTCCAAATCTTTAATGCAAATACAATTGCTGCAAGCTCTAGGTCATGAGTAGTGTACCTCACTTCTGGATCTTTCAACTGTCTGGAGGCATATGCTATAACCTTCCCCCTCTGCATCAATACACAGCCAAGCCCCCGATGTGAGGCATCACTGTATACTTCAAAGTCTTCCGTTCCATTTGGTAACGTGAGAACAGGCGCGTTACATAACTTCTCCTTTAACGTAACAAATGCTTTTCTTGCTCTTCTTGCCATCTAAATTTCTCTTCTTTTCGGGTTAGTCGTGTAAGTGGCACGGCTATACGGGAGAAATCTTGAATAAATCTCCGGTAATACCCGGCAAGTCCGAGAAAACTTCTAACTTCAGTTGGCGTTTTGGGAGGTTCCCATTTCATCACTGCTTCAACTTTCGACGGGTCAACTTTTATACATTGGACAGAAACAACATGTCCAAGGAATTGCACCTCTCGCATCCAAAATTCACATTTTGAGAATTTTGCATACAGCTGTTCTTGCTTCAAAGTTTCAAGCACTGTCTGCAGGTGACTCGCATGCTCTTCTCTGTTCTTTGAGTAGATAAGAATATCGTCTATGAACACAATGACAAATCGATCTAAGAATGGTTTACAGACCCGATTCATTAGGTCCATAAAAATTGCTGGTGCATTAGTAAGATCAAATGGCATCACTAAAAACTAGTAATGCCCATATCGAGTACGGAACGCTATCTTCTCAACATCACTCTCTTTCACCCTGACTTGGTGATAACCGGATCTCAAATCAATCTTTGAAAAATAATCTGCACCCTGTAACTGATCAAATAAGTCATCTATCCTGGGCAACAGGTAACGGTTCTTGATAGTAATCTTGTTAAGTTCCTAATAATCAATGCACATACGCATTGATCCATCTTTCTTCTTCACAAACAAAACTGGAGCACCCCACGGAGAAGAACTAGGCCTAATAAAGCCTTTATCTAGTAACTCTTGTAACTGGGACATTAATTCCCGCATTACAGTTGGTGCAAACCGGTACGGTGCTCGTGCTATCGGGGAAGCTCCCGGAACTAGATCTATCCAAAACTCAACTTGCCTTTCAGGTGGCAAGCCAGGTAGCTCATCTGGAAAAACTTCTGGAAATTCACGCACTACTTTAATATCTTTATAAGTCTTCTTTGCTTTATCTCCAGTTATCACATAAGCCAAGAAGGATAAACAACCCTTCATAAGACATCTTCGGGCTTTTGCCATACTAATCAAACTTGGCACATGCTTTCTTCTTTCTCCATACACATACACTTTAGTACCTAGGGTCTTAACAGACACCCTCTTTTGCCCGCAGGCTATCTTTGCATCATTGGCACCAAGCCAATCCATCCCGATTACCATATCAAAAGACTTAATTCCAATGGGAAGAAGATTAAGTCGAAACTTCTTGCCATTGATATCAAGTTCACAATCCCGGTACATATGCTGAACTTCAACAAACTTCCCGTCCGCTACTTCCACTTCAAAGACTACATTTAGCAGCTCTAACGGTACACTCAATCTAGCCCCGAATTCATGGGACACAAACGAGTTCGTAGAACCCGAATCAAATAACACATACGCAGGTATCAAATTAACCAGTAGTATACCTGAGACAACATCATGCGTCTCCTTGGCCTCCTCTCGAGTGATCTGGAAGGATCGAGTCTTCACTTTCGGTGGCTCCGTCTTCTTTTGGGCTATTGATATCACTGTCTCGCCTCCTTTGTTTGGGCAATTAAAACTGTAGTGCCCAATCTGATGACATGAGAAACATTCCACCTCGCTAGCTTTCTTTGCCTTGCAATCTTTCATTTTGTGACTAAAGCCGCCACAATTAAAACAGGCATTGGACCCCGCACGACATTCACCAATGTGTTCTCTTCCACACTTATCACACTTCTTTATGCTTCCTTGTTTAATCTGGCTCGGGATAAATTTCCCTTTCTTCTTTGAGTTTCCACTGCTACTTACTGACTTTCTTTTATCATTAAAACTCGGTCTTTCATCATTCCGACGCTTTCCCACATCTTCCACATTACTGGTTGCACTAATGGCATCATCTAATGTTCCATCTTTCTTCACCTCTAGTTCATAGTTCCATGGTAACCCCCAAACAAAACGGTTAATTCAGGCACGCTCAGTGGGATAAGATCGTCCCACAAAAGGCAGCATATCACAAAACTTCTTCGTGTACTCATCAACCGATAAGTCTCCTTTCTTCAATACTAGAAAATCTTCATTCATATTTTCCAAATATCTTGTGGGACAAAATTTATCCTTAAGGCAAGAGATAAATTCGGCCCACGACCAGCTATAAATGACATTCTTTCCCAGGCTTTCATACTTGGTGTCCCACCATACCAAAGCATCATCTTTTAGCAATCGGGAGGCATAGTTGACCTGGTCTTCTTCACTACACTTGCTAGCTTGCATTACTTGTTCAGTCTCCCGAATCCACCGCATAGTCACCTTTGGCTCAAAACTGCCATGATATTCTGGCGGTTTACAAGCTATAAAGGACTTGAAAGAACAGCCCTTCTCATTCTTCTTGGTTCTCTCACTAGCTTCTCCTTTAGAAGTATTATCATCTGTTGTCTTCTTGGAAACTTCCTGGGAGGAGTGGGCACTGGATTCACCCATTCGGCTATCAATAATTCGATTTACATCTCCTTTCAACTCATTTCGTAAGCTATTAATAAGATTTTGAATAGCTTCCATTATGACGGGTTGTGGTTGTGGGTTTGGCTCGGTCCCCACATTTTCATTAACATTGGCGGGTCCACTTCCTCGTGATGAAGTGTGACTACCTGCACCCCCGTCATCTAGAGGTATCTGTCCTTCTCCTCCCATTACTATATGAATAACAAAATGTCAATTTAATACACATTTCTATATATCAAATTGTAAGCGATAGCATGTTATCTCCCTATCTTGACTGCACTATTGCAGCAGTCATACTCACTCTATAACTTCTATAAGTCTAGGTGTACCTTTACATTAGTAAGGCACCTTTTACTACTACTCTTGCTAGCTTAAGCATAGGATGGTATTCCAACCTAATTCGCTTAAACTATGGCTCTGATACCAAAACTGTAACACCCCTTTCTCAAAACCATAATTTAATACAGTTTATTATACAAAACATTTTACAATACGTGACTATTAGAAAGCCACTTAATTATTTTTTTACAACTTATTCATAAGGGGTATTACAGACTGAGCTCAAAAGCCATAATTTAAACTTATCTGTATATTACACTGGTCCCAACATCATATCCTGCTCTTCTCACGTAGGTACATAGCATTTTAAAAAAAAACTTACGTGAGACATAAAGCCTCGTGAGTAATATGGGTTTTAGACCCAAAATTTTCTTACTAAAAACTTGTAATATAAAACAAGTAAAATACTTAAAACTGAATTTCATAAAAGATCTCAAAACTGCTTCCTTTCTCATTCTCTAAAGACCAACTGAAACTCATGAATTAGTTCAGTTCATATTACCAACTCCCCTTCGCGGGACAGATCAGATCCACCCGCAAGGTTGTGCTACTTCTGTCTCCCCTTCATGGCTTGGAACAAATCCAACCATAAGGTTGTGCTAAGCTAGACAACTACTTCGCGACAGGAGGTACCATCCCAGTAGTGTCTTCTGATCTCCCGATTATGTGGGTGATCCTAGTCCGGACAACTAACTCTTATTACTTTCTTTGCTTTAATTCTTATCTCATTACTTTCTTCACTTCATCTCAAATTGGTCAAATATGGACACAATTTCAAAATAAGCTTAAACTTTAAAACTCTTTGACTCACATTCCAAAATCACTTTGAAACTAACTTCAACATCTTTAGCTCACATATAGAGCCCTTATCAAAATAGCTTTAGAAACTGTACTTCTTCAAAATCTGTTTTAAAACACTTAGTTCATATATAGAGCTACTTTCAAAACTATTTCCAAACTTTAATATTTGAAATCATTTGGAAATCTCATTTTCTGAAAACATCATTTTGCTATGTACTAGAAAATCCACACATACTCACCTTGGTTTAGCTACGGATCAATACTCTTCTCGTACTTCTTTTCCTTTCCCGTGCTTAACTGTATTTGAAGCACCTCCTACACATATATCACATATATTTACTTAATTAATGCATACTACACTTGACTCTACAATTCAAGAGTCTCATATGTCACAACTACAAGTCATAACAAGCGTATGACCATTAATGAACTAACTTTCTATAATTTATATACTTCTCGAGATACACGTATTCTACTACAGTACCCTCGAGAGGTCGTATTCCGAGTTTAACAATCGCCCATGTGGTTTCACACCATTTTAGGCTTATGGTATGAATTGTAGGCCAAACGGACATGTCTAACAACAAGTTCAAATCTCAAAATTGGACAGATTGCTCACTGACTTTGAGCACGACTCGTGCTCTTTTTGTTCTATGGGAAGCACGACTCGTGCTTAAAGTATACTGCTATTTCTGGCTCAAATAGTGGAGCACAACTCGTGCTCCTCCGGTACAAAATTTGGCACGACTCGTGCCTAAGCTGCAAACCCCATTTTCAGTCCAATTTTTAAGCTGCAGACCTCTATTTTCACCTATTAAGCACTTAATACATAACTTAATCTTTATACTATCATTCCATGACTAAAACCTTCACTTTACATCAGATTTTAACCCATGGAATCACTGATTCCAATTCCAATTTCACAAAAACCCGTTTTTTGATATTTTCACCAAAAATCCAACTTTTTGAAATTAATCACTTAGGAATGTCTTAATACATCCTAAGTGATCCTCTGGACTCAACAAAACCATAAAAATCAGTCTTGATCATACAAACCCGTGATTTAGGGTTCTTGAGCAAAATTTCATCATTTCCTTAAATTCAACAACATCCTTTGAGAGATGTGTGTTTACTTGATGTTTTAACATAATTAAAAGAATGGAATCACTGAAATAATCTCATCCATCACTGAATTTTCGGATTTCAGTTTCACCCATGAAGAAAATGGGTTGAACACATAACAAAATCATGATTTCTTACCTCAATTTGCTTGGAAATCTTCAACTTCAAGTCTTTTGCTTCACTTTTTGCTTCCAATTTCGTGAGATTGCAATCTCCCGTACTCTCTCGTTCTCTCTCGATTCTTCTGAAGTTTTCTGGAAGATGGGAGATTTTTCTCCCTATTTATACTTCCAATATTTACAATTTCGCCCCCTCAAGTTTCTTTCTTTCTTTAGGTTTTTGGCACCTTAGCAAAACTTTTGTCACACCAAGTTCTATTTCTTGCATTATGACACAATAATCTAAGTGTTGAAAAATATATTTTTGTATGTGACAATCACTGAAATAAGATGAACTGTTATTATCTAACAAATATTATCAGTTTATTCCAGATTGTGTGAATTCGAGATCAAAAACAAGAATAAATCAAGACCCGAGAAACTTTGAGAAAACATCCAAATCTGAGGAAGTAACGCTTCAAACCAAAGAGAAAAATACAACAATATCACACTGTAACAGCAATCACGACGCGACAGATATTGTGGTCGCGACGTGAAGAAGAAACAAAGACAGAAGACCAAAAATCGCCCAGCGATCGCGACGCGACGAAGAAGCTGGTCGCGACGCGAAGAGCTTGAACGCGAAGCTCCAACGTGACACCACCAACTTTCTAATCGCGAGACTACCAACACACCATCCTTCGCGACGCGACCAAAAGCAAAGCGACCAAAAGGAATCGCGACGAAAAGCTCGACATACCAGCGAAGACGCACTTACCCGACAAAAAGCGCACCGACCACCAGCTATGGACCTTCGCGACGCGACGGCATGACCGGTCGCGACGCGAGCCCTGTTCAACAGCAACTATAAATTGAGCCTTTCTCTTGCTATTTTGTTACACCCAATCAACCAAGAATTATACACTCATATACTCTCCAAGAAACCCACGACCAGAAACTTCAAGACTCTCAAATCTCTGCATTTGGCAACAAGAATCAAACCGCACAACCGCAAGAAACAAGATATCCTCCCGACACCAAAACTTCAAACCTCTAAACAACCTCTACCCGACACCAAACCTCAAACCTCCAAACAACCTCTACCCGACACCAAACCTCAAACCTCCAAACAACCTCTACCCGACACTAAATATCACCAAAACCTCATTCAACCCGAGCAAAGAACAAGAATCGAAGCTTCAAAGAAAATCGCCATATTCATCTATTATCGATAAGTTCTTTTGAAATTGTCTGTGTTATTATTGATTTATTCAAACTGTTATAAATCAACTGTACCAAATACCGAAGACATAAAAATTAACCGTGACAACGAAAACATATGTGGACTGTATTTAACCGAGACATTTAACTTCTAACTTCTAACCTTTTTATTTACTGTAAAAACACGTTATCGTTGATAATGGCGTTTATTACATCTAACATCTAATTTCTAACTTCTAACTTCTAACCTTTTATTTATTGTAAAAACACGTTATCGTTGATAATGGAGTTTATTACACCTAACATTTAACTTCTAACTTTTACTTTATTTACCGCTTTCTGTCCATTTAAATACTGTCTAGTTTAGATTTACTATTCCGCAACTCTATTTTATTTTCGCATATTATAGACAAAATACATATCTGTCACACAGTAACCGGCTTAAAAACCCTTATTCGTGGAGATCGATTATCGTATTTTCAACAATTGGTATCAGAGCTTGTGTGATTTAATCTGAAAATTTTGTCGAGAACTTTTGTGTAGCGTTTTTATAAACCACCAATAAGTTTCCTTTGAAAATTTCATATTAATATCACTTGTTCAAAAAAAAAAAAAAAAAAAAAAAAAACATTTAAAAATTACTTGTGTGATTTATTTTGAAAATTTTTGTCGAGAACTTTTGTGTAGCGTTTTTATAAACCACCAATAAGTTTCCTTTAAAAATTTTCATTTTAACATCACATTTTTGTTAAAAAAAAAAAAAAAAAAAAAAAAACCAAAAATGTCTTCCGCAAACTACTCAAACATAAATTCTGTATCTATTGCTAACAGTATAGGTTCAGGTACTCGAGCACCCATTCTTATTCCCGAAGAATATAAATCATGGGTAGGTCGTATGAATCTTCATCTCAACTCTATAAGTGAAGACGTGTGGAAATGTGTAGACGGATCTCTACCAGATAACATGACTTCTCTTACGAGTAACTTGGATATACTGAATGAAAGGAAGAAACTCGAACTTCAAGCCAAAAAGGAACTCGTGTCTGGAATACCCCACAGTATTCTAAGCCAAATGAATGATATAATCCTTTTAACCGCAAACCAAATTTGGCAAACTTTGAAAAATCGTTTTGAAGGAAATGAGAGAATCATTGGAAACAAGAAAACATCTGTTTTAAACGAATTTGACAACTTCAAAATGTTTTCACATGAGACCATCCATGATGCTCATGACAGGTTCAATCTCATTACCATCAAAATGAATAATTTAGGCATCAAAAAGTCACAGCATGAAATAAACCTCAAATTTTTAAACAACCTTTATGAAAGCTGGAAAATGGTCAAACTCATCATCCAGGGAAATCCGGCAATTCATACTGAATCTTTGTACAATCTGTACGGAGAATTACAATCGTATGAATCCTCGATTGACCCACCAACGTCTACTTCTTTTGGAGGACCGCTTGCTCTTTTGTCAACATCCTCTCAAAACCAAACACATTTTCCTGATCAAAGTCAAATTGATTTAAATCAAAACCAAGCTTTCTTAAGTAATCCTTGTGACTTGTCCGATCCAAATAATGAAGCTGACTACCATCAATTGTGTGCTTTGGTAGCAAACACTAATCTCGAAAGATTTTTGCCACATCATAGACCAAATTTTCAACAAAGATCCACTTTTGGACAAAACTTTCAGAATCGCGGTTTTCAAAATAATCACAACTCTTATAATAACCAAAGTTCTGGATTTCAGCAAAATCATTCTAAACCATCTCAACAGAAACAAACTCAAACATCTGAAAGATCACCCGTTAAAAGCCAAAAGGCTGACAATAACGATGATGATGATGAAGTAATCATTTGTCACAAATGCAAAGGACTAAATCATTATGCCCGAGATTGTCGAGCCAAAGTCAAAGTCAAAGACTCAGCCTATTATGCTCAAAAAGCCGAAGAGCTAAAGAAACAAGAACAGAAAGCAAAGCAAAAAGCTTTGATGGCATTCCACGAACCTAGCGTGGAATACTGGCCAACTTCTGATGATGAAACAGACACTGAACCTGCTCAGTCAAACTTCTGCTTCATGGCTGACAATGAACCAACCACAAGAGCTCCATATGTCATCGATCAGGTATGGTCTATGATCTCAGATCTCGGTCTTTCAAGAACACCATTTGAGTCCCACATGACTAAGATTGAGAACAGTCTAAAAGCTGATCTCAGACTGTATCATGACACAATAGTCAAATCTGATATCTACAAATCTGAATTACAAACCTTGCAACTCAGATTTGGAGAATCCACACGGACTAGAGACAAACTTGAAAGAGACATTGAACGAAAATCTGAAGAAAATAATCACATCCTAGAACAATTAAATGAAGCTCTAAAACAGAAAAGGGACTTAGAAATAAAAAATCAATCTGTTATTTCATCTGAAATAAAAGATACGTTAGAAAAGGAAGTCCTTCAGTTAAAACAAAAAATTCAAGATTTAACTGACAAAAACACTAGTTTAAATCTAAAACTAGATGATTCTTCAAAGCAAATTAAATTTCTTGAATCCGAAAATCAAAGATTTCAAGGAAAACTGGAATCTATCAATATTGCCAGAAAATTGAGTGATGATGTTTTCACTAAAGCAAACAACTTAGGAACTGGCAAAATTGATACGAACTATAAACCAGGAATTGGAAGAGAATCTTTTGAAAATGAAGAGACTGAAAAGAAAAATGGGAAATTTTGTGAAAACTCTAAATCGCCTCTACCAGATTTTTCTTATCTACTAATGAGGACGATTCAGATGACGAAACAGTTATCAACTGTAGCCCAGATGATACTGCTTTCACTGTTTCCAAAAAATCTTTCAAAAGAGTCTTAAAATCTGAATCAGACTCTGCTAGTTCAGTAACTCATCAATTGAGATCTACTAAACTAACAATGAATGATGGCACAATGAAACTTGAAAATTTCTTAAATGGAGAAAATTCTGATCATCAAAATGGTAGTACTTCTGCTCCAACTGTCTTTCCCTCTTTAAACTCAACCTTTATTGGAAAGAACAATCTGGGACAAAAGTATTCAAAGAAACAACAGACAAATAAACAACCCATTCAAGCTGTCTTTAAACCAAAAGAACAAAGCAGGCCCATTGTTTTCAAAGAAAAACATTTGAAACCAAGCGCTGTGCCACAAAAACAGACCTTTAATCCAAAACAAAAACTGTTTCAAAAACCAATTCAAAATCGCTTTCAAGAGATAAACTTTAATCTCTCAAGGAACTTTCAGAGACCATCATTTCACCAAATTCCATTCCATCATCAAAGTGTTTTCCAAAACCATTCAGATCCCAGATACAAAGAAAGGTCATCAAACAGAACTTCAAATAAAGGATACTTTTCACAAAATCATAAATCGATACAAATGACAGGTTTTCAAAGACAAATCTTAAATTGGGAAAATCTGATAAGTCAAATCAAGCCTCAACCACTTCGTCCAATTAACACAAACCATAATGATTTCAGATTATCAAAAACCATTAACAAATCAGGACCCACCATGGTTTGGGTACCTAAACTTTCCGTCTAATTGCAGGCATTTTGTGCTGGAGAGCCCAAGGATGGCACATGGTATATCGATAGTGGCTGCTCCAAGCATATGACAGGAAACCAAAGCTTTCTACGAGACTTCAAACCCACAGAATCCAAACAAGATGTTACTTTTGGAAATAACATGACTGCAAGAATCAAAAGGTTATGGAAACATAACAAATGGTCATTTCACCATCAAGAAAGTAGCCTACGTTGACGGCCTGAAACACAACCTAATCAGCGTATCACAACTCTGTGACAACAATCATGAAGTTCTTTTCACCAAACAACGAAGCATAATCACAGATGCCAAGACCAAAGCCATTCTAGTTAATTCTGATCGTCTAGGCAACATGTATCCACTAGATATGGACCTTATCTATGGAAAACCAGACATCTGTCTCTTGTCCAAAGCTTCTGCTGATATTAGTTGGTTGTGGCACCGTCGTCTTTCCCATCTCAATTTCGGCTACATCAACAAATTGATCGGAGATGATCTAGTTCGAGGACTGCCACTTCTGAAGCTCGACAATGAAACTCTTTGTGCTGCTTGTGAAAAAGGAAAACTTTCCAAATCCTCTCACAAAAACATTACAGAATCTAGTGTATCCGAACCACTAGAATTGCTGCACATAGACCTCTGTGGCCCCGCCAAAATCCAAACAATACAAAGGAAGAAGTATGTCCTTGTCATAGTTGATGGCTTCACTCGATTTACATGGGTCTTTTTCTTAAGACTAAAATCAGAAGCACCAGAAGAGATGATCAACTTTATAAAACAGATCGAACTAAAGCTCAAACGACCAGTTCGAAGAATCCGAAGTGATAATGGTTTGGAGTTCAAAAACATAACTCTAGACTCATTTCTCAAAAACAAAGGCATCGAACACAACTTCTCAGCCCCTTACACTCCTCAACAAAACGGCGTTGTTGAAAGAAGGAACCGAACTCTGTGCGAAGCTGCAAGATCAATGCTTATCTTTGCTGATCTGCCACAATACTTCTGGGCAGAAGCAATTGCCACAGCTTGCTACACACAAAATCGCTCCTTAATTCACAAAAATCTTCATAAAACACCATATGAAGTCATTAACAACCGAAAACCAAATATCAAATTTTTTCATATTTTTGGTTGTCGATGCTTCATAAAGAATAATAAAGACCACCTTTCAAAATTTGAATCAAGGTCGGACGAAAGAATTTTCCTTGGTTACTCATTTTCTTCAGCTGCTTATCGAGTACTGAACAAACGTACAAGAGTAATTGAAGAAAGTACCGATGTCCACTTCGATGAATTTTATGTCAGAAAATTGGATCGTGAACATTTTGGTTCACAAATGATAGATAATATTTTTCAAAATCCAATTCCACAAACACCATCTCCTGACATAGACATTGAAGTTGATATTGATTTACTTTTTGAACAACCTAAAACTGCTTATAATTCTGAAATTCTAACTACTCAAATTAATCCTACAGGAACACCCACTGAAGGAACTTCCCAAAGAAACAGAAATGTTGCAGATCAAGTTGAGGGGGAACCACAAACACATACTTCCTCATTAGAACAAACACCAAATCCTCCTTTAACCACCCCAGATTTTACCACTCCATCCCCAAATATCCAAAACAATCCCGATGCAACATTTATGGGGGAACCTTCAAACCTCTTCCAAGAAGAAACTACTGGAGAAGAACAATGGGATACTGAAAATCCTATTATTACAACGGAAGAAAATCGTTTAATAAAATGGACCAGAAACCATCCCACTGACCTAATCATCGGAGATCCCAATTCAGGCATCCAAACTAGAGCCGCAACTGCAAATGAATGTTTATTTGGAGCCTTCCTATCCATGACTGAACCCAAAACCATACATACTGCTCTCAAAGACCCAGACTGGGTAAAAGCTATGCAAGAAGAGCTAGCTGAATTCGAAAGAAATGACGTATGGAATCTTGTTCCTACACCACCAGATGTTACTATCATAGGTTCAAGATGGGTATTCAGAAACAAGACTGACGATCAAGGAATCGTGTGTCGAAACAAGGCACGTCTCGTAGTCAAAGGCTATTCACAACAAGAAGGAATAGACTACGATGAAACATATGCTCCAGTCGCCAGAATAGAAGCTATCCGCATCTTTCTCGCATATGCTGCACATAAGAACTTTAAAGTTTTTCAAATGGACGTTAAATGTGCATTCCTACATGGAGAGTTAGATCGAGATGTTTATATCCAACAACCACCAGGCTTTGAAGATCCCAAATTTCCTCATCACAGCTTCAAATTGCAGAAAGCTGTCTATGGTTTAAAACAAGCACCCCGTGCCTGGTATGCCACCTTGTCAACATTCCTCGAAGAATCAGGTTTCAAAAGGGGTTCAATCGATCAAACCCTCTTTCGAAAAATCTATAATAAACATCTCTTAATCGTACAAATATATGTTGATGACATTATTTTCGGTTCTACTGATGAATCTTTGAGTGTTAAGTTTGCAGATTTAATGAAAAGCAAATTTGAAATGAGCATGATTGGGGAGATGACTACTTTTCTTGGACTTCAAATCAAACAGTCAACTGATGGAATTTTCATCAACCAAGAGAATTATGTCAAAAACCTACTCACTCGCTTTTCAATGGACAAATCCAATACTGCCAAAACCCCAATGGCCTTTGGATACAAAATCGATGCAGACTTAAATGGCAAACCCGCTGACCAGAAAAGATATCGTGGAATGATCGGATCACTATTATACCTCACTGCCAGCAGACCTGACATTATGTTTTCTACTTGTGTATGTGCCAGATATCAAGCAAATCCAATGGAATCCCATGTCATTGCTGTGAAACGCATCTTCAAATACCTAAAAGGCACTCCCAAACTTGGCCTTTGGTATCCAGCTAAATCCGATTTTCAGCTGAACGCTTTCACCGACTCAGACTATGGAGGATGCAAGCTAGATAGGAAAAGTACATCTGGTAGCTGTCAATTCCTAGGAGGTCGACTAGTGAGTTGGTCTTCAAAGAAACAGAGTTGTGTATCCACATCAACAGCAGAAGCTGAATACGTCGCTGCCGCCAGCTGTTGTTCACAAGTCATATGGATGCAAACTCAACTGCGTGACTATGGCTTCAGAGTTTCACAAATTCCCATATTTTGTGATTCAACCAGTGCAATAGCCATTTCTCACAATCCCGTTCACCATTCCATGACAAAGCACATCGATATTCGATATCACTTCATTAAAGACAACATTCAAAAGGGTCATATCGAATTACACTTCATAAACACCGAAGATCAAATTGCCGATGTCTTTACTAAGGCTTTAGACGAAACCAAGTTTCAATACTTCCTAGGCCGTCTAGGAATGTTGAATCCAGATAACATCCATCCCTAATCTCTTACATTCTGTTTGTACAAAAGAGTGTTTATTTTCAGTCAAAATCAAAAAATTTCCAAAAACATTCAAATAACCAAAATCTTCAAAAACATCCACATAATCAAAAATAAAAAAATTAGGATAAAGTTTTATCTTTTTAAATCTTTATAAAACCATGTGATTAACATCTTCTTGACTAAATTTTCAGATACTTATGCTCGTTGAATGTTCTCAGTAATATTGATTCTTAATTAAAGAGAAGGTTCAAATTTCAAACATTTTTGTTAAGTATATTCTCCTATTCCCTTTGAATTTATTTCAATTATAACGATTTTATCTATTAAGGGACATAAGATCAGGAGATTCAGATGAAAACCAAACCCATGTGAGAAATTGTGCCTCGTCTTTAACTGCTAAGTGGAATTCATTTCTGTGAGCAAAGGTGTTTTCATTATGACTTATAGGATTTATACTCTTATACCGTGATGCTAGTCTCATTTTTGCTTAGATATCAAAATGACCAGGGACGATACTTTCATTTTCTTATATATTAGACAAAATGTCTATCATATCACCTATCCCTATCCTCAATCAAACCACTTCAAAGAAAAGCTTCATCATCTGGCATAACGAATCTGACAAATGAAGAAACAACAAAGTCATATCCAACAAATGCTGTCAACAAATCACAATTGATAACCACATCAGATATCTTTTCACAAATCACGAAAAGATAAAGACAAAGGTGAACACCTCACCAAAGAAAAGGAAGATTTACAACAACAATCAATCAAGACAGACATCTCTCAAAACTTTCCAAACAAACAGATTCTCAAAAAAAAAAACCGAAGATTTACCGGGATACTGTAGCCTTCATAATTGGATATTCTTAGTTGCAAACTGCACTATAAATATTTCTAAACCCCTCTACATGTATTTCCCGACGGAGAGAGAGTGAACATCAATGGCATGAATGAAGAAACCCTCAAGAGTAATGCCGAAACCAGTCTTATGTGATTGATTATCTAATATGAAGACCAAGTGACTAAAGTATATAGGAATAAATCCACATTAAGCATAAGTCAACACCTTCAAACTGAGAGATATCACTCATCTTTAGTGATTATACACCCGTTCTGCACCCAGAACAAACAAATACCTCAGTCAAGTGTGAGATATACCTATGAGAAGTTCATCTGAATCGACCTATTAAGATCACTTGTCGTCTTTATAAATGTTATAAAATCTCAAGGAATACTATGAAAGTACATATACAAAAACCTTTTGATAATTGAACATGAAACTTTGATTCAGAAACAAATATTCTTGACAAACATTCTTCAAAACATAAGTAAAATCTAGTCACACTTTTTCAAAACAAGTGATATGGTTTTATAAATGTTTTATCCAAATATTCAAGAATTTGCAACCTTACCTTTTTAACCTGTTCTTATTTCAGTAATGATCACATAGGGGGAAATTGTTGAAAAATATATTTTTGTATGTGACAATCACTGAAATAAGATGAACTGTTATTATCTAACAAATATTATCAGTTTATTCCAGATTGTGTGAATTCGAGATCAAAAACAAGAATAAATCAAGACCCGAGAAACTTTGAGAAAACATCCAAATCTGAGGAAGTAACGCTTCAAACCAAAGAGCAAAATACAACAATATCACACTGTAACAGCAATCACGACGCGACAGATATTGTGGTCGCGACGTGAAGAAGAAACAAAGACAGAAGACCAAAAATCGCCCAGCGATCGCGACGCGACGAAGAAGCTGGTCGCGACGCGAAGAGCTTGAACGCGAAGCTCCAACGTGACACCACCAACTTTCTAATCGCGAGACTACCAACACACCATCCTTCGCGACGCGACCAAAAGCAAAGCGACCAAAAGGAATCGCGACGAAAAGCTTGACATACCAGCGAAGACGCACTTACCCGACAAAAAGCGCACCGACCACCAGCTATGGACCTTCGCGACGCGACGGCATGACCGGTCGCGACGCGAGCCCTGTTCAACAGCAACTATAAATTGAGCCTTTCTCTTGCTATTTTGTTACACCCAATCAACCAAGAATTATACACTCATATACTCTCCAAGAAACCCACGACCAGAAACTTCAAGACTCTCAAATCTCTGCATTTGGCAACAAGAATCAAACCGCACAACCGCAAGAAACAAGATATCCTCCCGACACCAAAACTTCAAACCTCTAAACAACCTCTACCCGACACCAAACCTCAAACCTCCAAACAACCTCTACCCGACACCAAACCTCAAACCTCCAAACAACCTCTACCCGACACTAAATATCACCAAAACCTCATTCAACCCGAGCAAAGAACAAGAATCGAAGCTTCAAAGAAAATCGCCATATTCATCTATTATCGATAAGTTCTTTTGAAATTGTCTGTGTTATTATTGATTTATTCAAACTGTTATAAATCAACTGTACCAAATACCGAAGACATAAAAATTAACCGTGACAACGAAAACATATGTGGACTGTATTTAACCGAGACATTTAACTTCTAACTTCTAACCTTTTTATTTACTGTAAAAACACGTTATCGTTGATAATGGCGTTTATTACATCTAACATCTAATTTCTAACTTCTAACTTCTAACCTTTTATTTATTGTAAAAACACGTTATCGTTGATAATGGAGTTTATTACACCTAACATTTAACTTCTAACTTTTACTTTATTTACCGCTTTCTGTCCATTTAAATACTGTCTAGTTTAGATTTACTATTCTGCAACTCTATTTTATTTCCGCATATTATAGACAAAATACATATCTGTCACACAGTAACCGGCTTAAAAACCCTTATTCGTGGAGATCGATTATCGTATTTTCAACACTAAGTTTTATTACATGAAATATATTTTCTTACATATTTACCCATAATCACAAAATATTTTACACTTTAGTCCCTAGATTTTCCACTTTTGTTCAAAAATAGTCCCATGGCTCATAACTTTGCAAACCAAGTTCCATTAGTTACCAACTTAACATTTTCTTAACATATTGGTCATTTTCATGTCAAATGACCGTTTTGCCCTTTTTGGCTAAATTTCACTATTCACACGTTACAAATCCAAATTTTACAATAACTAATATTATAACTTTTATTATTATTTTTTACGGGTTCTTACATGTTTGGTTTGGAATTGGAATGCAAGCTTGAATTAATGTTTTAGTCCACAAACCCTAAATTATGAATGAGAGCACGGGTGTAGTTGATGTTGTCCCTTGATGATAATGTCAAGACATGTGAGTAAATCATGTCTAGTTGGTTAAAGTTACAAGTTGTTATTGGAGAATTGGCCTTTGTGATGAAAGTTGTGCTTATGACTTAATGGATTAAGACATAGGCTTGGTTAAGCCAAGAAGTAAAGTCAAAATGTGTGTTAGAATGTGTAGATTTAATGGAAGCATTAAGTTGAGTGTGTGAATGATGATTAGTACTTGAGTTGTGATGCTCTAGTCTTATGTGGTTTTGATAGTTTCTAAGGCGAGAGGAGAAGCGGGTGGATTAGCTTTGACTTATAACGTCTACAACATCATTAAGGCGAGTACATGCTACCATACTATATTAGACACATGTCAATGTTAATATAGTTTTATTGACCTACTATATAATGTAATATCTGA
>JAKNSD010000104.1:141668-143530 GCA_023525715.1 Cichorium intybus
AATAATATTATTGGTCCCTATCATTTTCAAATAAACAAAATAACATAAATGGTCCTAAATAACATAAATGGTCTTTATATTATAAAAAAGTTATATAAATTCTACATGTACATGTAATAAAATTACTGAGACGATCATCGTCTAAAACATAATTACAAATATGGTCAATCTGTGGGAAATAGAAATAATTATAAAAATGGTTCCTATGTAAGAGAAAGTTACTGAAACTGTCACTTCATAACAAAGTTACATAAATGGTCTTTGTATAAATGTGTAAGTGAATGTGAGTGTACGTATGTTTATGTGTGTAATTGTATGTGTATTTGTGTAAGTGTAAGGGTGTTTCTATTTGTATGTGTATGGGTATGTGTGTAAGTATATGTATGTGTATGTATGTGTATTATATATGTATGTGTATGTGTATGTATGTACATGTGTATGTGTGCCTACGTGTGTCGCCCTATTCAAAACAACATGTGGTTATTCACATTATAATGTTAAATGACTAAACGAGTAATTACCTACGAACGTTTATACATATATAAATATTATGTACAATTTGTAGAAAATGAAGTAACTAATGTATAATAAAAATGTTAAAAAAATGAAGCTAAAAAAACATCGTTTAGGCGTCGAAATATTAAAAATTAAAAAGTCTGTCGGTAATACGTCACTGATTACCGACGGATCACTTACCCTTTAGTGGGTATGTATTCCGTAGGAAATCACCGACAAGATACCGACTAAAAAGCTTATCGGTCACTATTCAGTTGGTAATCCGGATTACCGACGAACGCTTTTTATTTATTATTTTTCGAGGCCTAAACAATGGTTTTTTCACTTCATTTTTAACATCTATATTATATATTAATTACTTCATTTTCCCCAAACTATACATGATATCTATATACGTACAAACGTTTACACGTTCGAAAACAATTACTCGTTTAGTCAGTTAACATTATAATGTGTATAAGTACATGTTGTTTTGAACATGCCGACACATGTAGGCACGCATAGACATGTAAATACACACACATACACATACACATACACATATACATAACCATGCACTTACACATACAAATATGCTTACACTTACACAAATACACATACAATTACACATACGCATACACATACACATAAACATACAGACATACACTTACATATATGTAAACATATACACACATATACATATACATAAATTTAAAAATGACAAAAAAGAGAATTATGTATAATAATCATAATAACGACATAAAATAATACCCAAATAAAAATAACATTTATAACTATAAAACAAAATAATAATAATAATAATAATAATAATAATAATAATAATAATAATAATAATGAATCTAAAATAATAATAATAATAATAATAATAATAATAATAATAACCAAAAGAATAATAATAAATAATAATAATATTATTAATAGATTTATCTTTTTTTTCCTACTGGATACCAAACTGATTTTTTTTATCTTTAATTTTACCGTTGGTAATAGGTCGGTAATCATTTAAAATTCTTACCATCTACAGACCCCAAGGATAATTTATTAATTTTTTTTATCTTCCATCGGTATTCCGTTAGAAATTTCCGACGCCTTACCGACCACTTAGTTTTTAGGGTTGAGCTTTTCGTCACTATTTCGTTGAAAACCCGTGGTAATTACTGATAGAAAACCAGTCTGCCAATAATTTTGGTATGCATTAACCCTCTTTTCTAATAATGAATTTGTTTCTCTTTTCTACCTATAATATTCCATTAAACTTTAATGGAATGGAGATGTCTATCGTTAATTTATGTGTTATAGTAATTATATATTATTTGACTCTGATATATTATATCGATTGTTATTAC
>JAKNSD010000105.1:147500-150000 GCA_023525715.1 Cichorium intybus
CCTATCGTCCAGTTACCTACACAGATTAAAAAGGTGTTGGAAGAGTATGAAGATGTCATGCCCAACGAACTTCCGAAGCATTTACCCCCACGACGGGAAGTCGACCATCAAATCGAGTTAGAACCTGGGTCGAGACCCCCAGCAATGTCTCCTTACCGAATGGCTCCTCCGGAACTTGCAGAACTTCGAAAACAACTCCACGAGCTTCTCGATGCTGGATACATACAACCTTCCAAAGCTCCCTTTGGTGCCCCAGTATTATTCCAAAAGAAGAAAGATGGTACTCTCCGAATGTGTATCGATTACCGAGCTCTTAACAAAATCACGGTTAAAAATCGGTATCCTATTCCACTTATAGCAGACCTCTTCGATCAACTTGGCAGCGCAAAATACTTCTCCAAATTGGATCTTCGATCAGGATACTACCAAGTTCGCATCGCAGAAGGGGACGAATCCAAAACTGCTTGTGTCACCAGGTATGGCTCATATGAGTTTCTCGTTATGCCATTTGGACTCACTAATGCCCCTGCCACATTTTGTACGTTGATGAACAAGTTATTCCAGCCCTTCTTGGATCAATTTGTAGTGGTCTATCTAGATGACATTGTTATCTACAGCAAGACCCTAGAAGAACACCAAGAACATCTTCGTCAAGTCTTACAGGTTTTGCGAGAAAACAATCTATATGTGAAACTGGAGAAGTGCTCGTTTTCCCAACAAGAAGTACAATTCCTAGGGCATTGCATCAGGGAAGGGAAGTTGATGATGGACCCTGCAAAGATCAAAGCCATTCAAGAATGGAGGGCACCAACAAAAACCCCGGAGTTACGCTCTTTTCTTGGTCTGATCAATTACTACCGGAAATTCATAAAGAGCTACTCCGAAATTGCAACCCCTTTGACAGAATTGTTAAAGAAGAACCGGGCCTGGGCTTGGACGCAGGACTGCGAAAGAGCATTCCAAAAACTAAAAACTATTGTTTTGCAGGAACCGGTCATGTCCCTGCCCGATTGTACAAAGCCCTACGAAGTACACACCGACGCCTCCGACTTTGCCATAGGCGGTGTGCTGATGCAAGAAGGTCATCCTATTGCATACGAGAGCAGGAAGTTGAATGAAACAGAAAGACGCTATACGGTCCAGGAGAAAGAAATGACGGCAGTAGTACATTGCCTAAGAGTTTGGCGACATTACTTGCTGGGAAGTCGATTTGTTATCATGACAGATAACATCGCGACTAGCTACTTTCAAACCCAGAAACGGTTGAGCCCAAAACAAGCCAGGTGGCAAGACTTCCTTGCCGAATTCGATTATGATCTGATATACAAACCGGGAAGGACCAACTTGGTGGCTGATGCTCTTAGTCGAAAGGCCGAACTCGCAACTATCTCTTCTGCTCATCTATCAAGCGAATTCCTAAAACAGATTGAAGAAGGAATGTCCCATGATCCTGTTGCAAGTAATCTCTTAAAACTTGCGACCGATGGAAAGACCAGGCGCTTTTGGATCGAGAACGGTTTGCTGTACACAGTGGGTAACAGAATGTACGTTCCCATTTGGAAGAACCTACGAAAGGAGATCATCAAAGAATGCCATGATTCCTTATGGGCCGGTCACCCAGGAATGCACAGGACACTTGTTCTTGTTCAGCAACGCCATTATTGGCCCCATATGCAGGACGATGTCGAAGCCTACGTAAAGACCTGCCTTGTATGCCAACAAGACAAAAGCGAACAAAAACGTCCAGCAGGACTGTTAGAACCTCTCCCAATTGCCGAACGCCCTTGGGACAGCGTCTCTATGGATTTTATAGTAGCATTGCCAAGATCAGAAGGATTCGGAGCCGTAATGGTAATAGTCGACCGCTTTAGCAAATATGCAACTTTTGTACCAGTGACTGCTGATTGTAAAGTTGACGAAGCAGCTCGAGCATTCTTCAAGAACATAGTGAAGTTATGGGGGATACCACGAAGCATCATCAGTGATCGAGACCCTCGGTTTACTGGCAAATTCTGGAGGGAACTGTTCAAACTAATGGGGACAGAATTGAACTTCTCAACAAGCTTCCACCCACAAAGCGACGGACAGACCGAACGTGTTAATGCCTTGCTCGAACTTTATCTCAGGCATTATGTAAGTGCCCACCAACGTGATTGGGTGAAACTTCTCGATGTTGCTCAGTTCTCGTTCAATCTCCAAAAGAACGAGTCAATTGGAAGGAGTCCTTTTGAAATTGTGACAGGACAGCAACCTCTTACTCCAGATGCTTTAACGAGCCCTTATTCTGGAAACAACCCTTCTGCCTTTCATTTTGCCAAAGAATGGCATGAAGAAGCGGATGAAGCTCGAGCCTACCTCGACAAGGCAAGAAAAAAGATGAAAAAGTGGGCGGACTTAAAACGACGTCACCTAGAATTCGAAGTAGGAGATATGGTCATGCTAAAACTACTTCCAAACCAGTTCAAAGCCTTGAGATCCCTAAACAAAAGCTTAATACGAA
>JAKNSD010000105.1:187500-190364 GCA_023525715.1 Cichorium intybus
ACCCATGGACGACCAGGTGAACAAGGCACCGTGCCATACACAGACCCATGGACGACCAGGTGAACAAGGCACCGTGCCATAGACAGGAACGACCCGGGGAAACAAGGCACAGTGTCATACACAGACCCATGGTCGACCAGGTGAACAAGGCACCGTCCCATAGACAGACCCATGGACGACCAGGTGAACAAGGCACCGTCCCATAGACAGACCCATGGACGACCAGGTGAACAAGGCACCGTGCCATAGACAGACCCATGGACGACCAGGTGAACAAGGCACCGTGCCATACACAGACCCATGTACGACCAGGTGAACAAGGCACCGTCCAATAGACAGACCCATGGACGACCAGGTGAACAAGGCACCGTGCCATACACAGACCCATGAACGACCCGGGGATACTAGGCACCATGCCATACACAGACCCATGAACGACCCGGGGGAACAAGGCACCGTGCCATACACATACCCATGAACGACCCGGGGAAACAAGGCACCGTGCCATACACAGACCCATGAACGATCAGGGGAAACAAGGCATCCTGCCATACACAGACCCATGAAGGAAAACCCCAAGCATGACCTTCTTGTATTGCAACACCCTTCATTCATGTTAAAAGGGACTCACACAAAATCTCATGCGAGTCCGACTCCATTTGATCTAGTTTTTAAGAACAGCGGTACCGAAGCCTTCTAGGCTCTGATAAAGCCAGGCGATGGAAAACTACAAACCCATCATGGTTTTTCGTTATTGAAATGCCTTTCATTTATCTTGTAAAGGAGTCGCACAAAATTTCATGCCCATCCGTCTTGATTCGAGCCAGTAACGAAGAATTACGGCACCGCAGGCTTTTCGGATCGACTAACGGGTAGGCCACGGAAAATTACGACCCGATCACGGGATTTTTTAATTGCAATCCCTTACTTACATGTTAAAAAGGCCTCACACAAAATTTCGTGTCAATCCGACTTGATTCGAGCCGGTAACGAAGAACTACGACACCGCAGGGTTTTCGGATCGACTAACGATAGGCCACGGAAAATTACGACCCGATCACGGGATTTTTTAATTGCAATCCCTTAGTTACATGTTAAAAAGGCCTCACACAAAATTTCGTGTCAATCCGACTTGAATCGAGCAAGTTATGAGCAATTATGCCGCCTCAGCAAAATCAATATCTGTTCCTGTCACTTTGCTTTTTGTGCAATATGTATATATAGGGGGTACCATGGGGACTGCACTCCACCGGTGCCCGACACGGGTGCCCAGCGACCAAGGCGTGCGAGGCTAGCACGACCAAGGCAAGGCCATGGCAAGGCCAACACAGGCCAAGGATGCCCAACGACCACGAGAACAAGGCCCCGCCCCACGCACGCCGCCTCGCCTGCTCGCACAACGACCCGATCACGACCATCCCCGGCTTGTTTCCTCGCACAGCGACCCGTGTCCCCAGCCCACCCCGTGCGAGATTCCCCAAGTCGCGACCAACTTTTGCCCGACGCCGTGCCCGATCTCGAAAATTATGACGCCTCACCAAAATCAATATCTGTTCCTGTCACTTTGCTTTTTGTGCAATATGTATATATAGGGGGTACCATGGGGACTGCACTCCACCGGTGCCCGACACGGGGATGTGGCGACCAAGCCCCGTGAGGTTGGATCGAGCACGGGTAACAAAGGCCAACCATGCCCAACGATCGTGGGAACAAGGCCACGACCCACACCCCTTGCCTTGTTTCCCCGCACGACGACCTCAATATAAACCAAAGTTGGCTTGTTTCCTCGATCATTGGCTTGTTTTCCTAGATCATTGGCTTGTTTTTCTCGATCATCGGCTTGTTTACCTCGATCATGGGCTTGTTTCCTCGATCCTTGGCTTGTTTTCCTCGATCATCGGCTTGTTTGCTTGATCATTGGCTTGTTTTACTCGATCATCGGCTTGTTTTTCTCGATCATCGGCTTGTTTACCTCGATCATGGGCTTGTTTACCTCGATCATTGGCTTGTTTCCTCGATCCTTGGCTTGTTTGCCTCGATCCTTGGCTTGTTTTCCTCGATCATTCACCTGGATAGTGCCCAACCATGGCTTGTTTTCGAAAATTATGCCGCCTCAGCAAAATCAGTATCTGTTCCTGTCACTTTACTTTTTGTGCAATATGTATATATAGGGGGGTGTCGAGAGCTGATAGGCGGTGCTAGTCGGAGTTAGTCGGAGTTAGTCAGAGTTGGCCTATAAGCTTGTGGGTTTGGTCGCGTTTCGCCGGCAACCTTTAGTGGTGCCCTGGTCGCGGGCATCATGCACGTAGATATCTACGTGTTACACTGTTGAGACGATGTTCGCATCGTGGAGGTGGCGACTTAATTGGCATCACAAGCACCGGGTGCCAAGGATTTAGAGACGACCCGCATGTTTACAAGAGTCTATGGTGAATGATGTGCTCGCATATTTTCGGCTTAGTGGAGTCCCTAGCTTTTCAATACGTACCGATCACTACCGGTTGCCCAAGCCCGGCTAGCATTCGGTTGTGTGAGGATCCGTATGGGAGGCGCAATGATGAAACTAGGTTGCGGATATGGTGCCTCATTATTCACCCCGTTGAGTTCCTAGCTTGTTGTTACGTACCGAGCACGACTAGCGGCAGGCTTCGCTAGCCATTCGTCGTGGGAGGATCAGTATGGGAGGCGTGTAACGATTCGGATTCTCTTCTAAACATGCGTGTCGTCTCTAAATCAGTCCCGAATCACTACCATTGCCCAAGCCCCGCTAGCAATCGGTAGTGCAGAGAATCAGTCGCCAAATCACGATCAAAATCACTACCAATGCCCAAGCCCCCGCTAGCAATTGGTAGTGATGAGATCAG